>JAHZNB010000233.1:0-19169 GCA_027744295.1 Callyntrura guangdongensis | reverse complement strand
TTAATGGGTTATCATTACGCGTATGTATCGCTAATCATAATATTAAAGTTACTTTGATAATATTAACTTGTTGATGCTCTAACGAAATGGAAATGAAGATACCTTCTTTTCTTCGTGTTGAGATGATAAAAACTCAGGTGTTGTGATGTTCATAAAAAAATGGGCGATAGCTAATCATTTATTGGAATAACGAGAGCAATTTCTACCCGTTTTGTGATGAGGTGCTGTCAATGAACTTACAATGACTCCCTTCGGTAAACCACCTACAATACTGCGTTTCTCTCATAAGTCAACCGTAATTTCCTCCATTCTGACAATTCACAAGATACTCCTTGCAAAGGTTAAGGTTTACTTATTGTACACAACAAGTTATGTAATGAAAATGAATATGAAGACACGCACCTACACAAGTACTTACGTTAGTTACGCATTGTTACTCACTGTTTGTGGCGTCAACGGCGTTTAACTCTTTTATGATGGATAATTATTGTTAATTATACCCATTTCACTTGGCTATTTCAAAGTCATTTGTTATCATTTTAACTATGTAACGCGGTGATTACTGATTACAAATTAATGTGCCGTAACTATTTTTTTAACTGATAATACCGGGTACACTGTTTGACCGTTTGACGGATGTCTAAAAAAATGGGCAGAGTAGTCAGGCATTTCTTTTTTCCCTGCTCTTCCGAGGCTAATGATCGCGCAATAACATAAATTAAATTGGCGGATGTTGAAGCAATAATCACAGACCGGAGCGAGGTATAAGAGGAACACGAACAACTAATCACAGTTTCCTTTCTTCTAACAATAGGGTGCTGCCTTCTTTTTGTTCGCAGTTTCAGAAATTAACTGTGCTTTTACGGGATCGTATTTTTCTTAAAAAAGGGACGACGTCACAATTGAAACCATTTTTAGGAACTTAAAACAAGCGGAAAGAAGGAGAAGAATGAGCAAGACAATTTGACTTGACACTGACTAAAAAGAGTTCAATGCCAAACGGCAAATAAATGCGTCACAAAAAGAACCCAACGACAGCAGCTGTTGCAACGGTCTCGTCAAACAAAAGAGACAGCTTTTAAAAATATCAAGGTTTGTGTGTAAATTAAGTTTTAAACAGATTTTGACTACACACCGAACAAGTGCGTAAACGATGAGGATACAAATGATGATGATTGAGTTGATGAAAAAATACACCGTGTCCGGAAAGAACGCCAAAACATAAACCCTCGTAACCAAGGATTGCTAACGAAAGAATTTCCAAGGCATAAATCACCAGAACGAAAGTAGCAGAGAATCGCTAACAACTATTACATCATTTCTAATAAAACACGTAACCTGATACTAAGCTGGAAACCTAGTAATTATACAAAGAAAACATAGCCCACGCTAAAAATGTTCATTTGCCCTTAACCAAATGATACGCTAACATTTTCAAAAAGTTTCAAGCAAATTTACGTTACCACAAACAGAGTTATTCCATTTTTTAGTGAGGAATTGTATTGTATAAAAAGGAGATACATGCATGTGTAAAGATACAGGAATTACATCGTAAATGGAATAAATCACATAAAAAATTAAGACTCCACTCTACGTCCTTCCTCCGTCTATCGTTTCAGTACAAACACATAAATAACAAGAAAATGCAGACAAAAATTTTGACGATTCTTTTCTACTTAACATATTTCTTCTTGGCGATTTGGTTTTTAGTGATTCTATCGGCGAACCAAATATACACCCATTAAAGGGACAATGACAAAAGGAGCAGAACAATAGAAAAAAATAAACAACTAGCAACACCACTACTATGCTATAATTTGCCATGCGAAAGAATAATAAAAATACGTGGTAATAAAAAGGGCAAAACTAATCGCTTTTACAAGAAAAAAGAAAAAACGCAACGAAAAACACAGAGAGACAGTTTGATACAGTTTACTATATTTTTTGCTCATTTTCTTCTTTGTCTCGGAAATCTAAGCAAACTTGGCGATTATTTTGATGTTTACTGCATTCAAACCGTCAATTACTCAACAAGTAGCGTCAGCAGTGCACTCAAACAAGAAGAAAAAAGTCAATCTAGTACACACATATACATATACACTAGCTGTGCATGGTCTGACAAAAGAGGAAAACGGAGAGAAGAAAAAAACTTAAACTGGTTTTTAAATTTGAGAAAATGGTAAAACGAAAAAGGCGCATGTGGCGCGAACTTTTACAGCATTACGTCATTTTGACGGAGAGAATGGATAGAAATTTGAAAATTGTTGTGTGTTTGACGGTTGATGAGGATAGTGTAAAAAGTGCATCGAAGTATGTCTATATTATTTTATTGCCTATTTTTATTCTATCCTTTTTATCTGACTTTTTTCTGTGGGAACAATTACGCACGGTGCGATGCGGTCTTGCTGGGGGATGTGTAAAAGGAAGAATGCACAAAGCTGCAGAATTACCATTTTTACCTGATGACAGAAAAACTAGAGTTTTTTTTAGTTTCCTGTGCTATTACGCTGAAAAAGAAGAAGAAAAAGGCACCTTTGTAAAAAAAATAATAATAAAGGATTTGTACTCAGAATCCGTTCCGTTTGACTATTCTTTGTAGATTTTTCTTTTCTTTGAAAAATAAGTTGATTTTGTGTTTTTTTCTTGAGCAGGAGGAGGAGGGTTTTTTTATTAGTGGAAAAAATGGGATAAAGAAACGGAGTCAAAACATGTTGACTTTTTCGCTTGAATAAAAATTCGGAGTTGTTCCGTGGCCAAAAAGACACGTTTTGTTGCGGTAGGACATGTGGTGATGATTATGATGATGATGGATACGCCAACGCCACCAGGGCAGGTACCGCGACGACGCGCCAGGTAAAAATGGAGATAACGGATCTGAGGTGATGGCAAAAGATGGCAAACAATTTTTAATGGCTTTTCAAATTCCTCTTTCACCTACTAGGTTGTAGTGTGCGTTATTGTTAGGTTTAGGTGGAGTCACCAATTTTTTTCAAAAGAGGCTGTGATACAGTTTGTTCTAGATATTTTAAGGTTAGTAATTGTTTCTGCGAAAATTTAAGATTAGCAAGGAGCGACTGCGGCGTTGCAAAAATATCATCTAGTTTCTACTACTTACAAAAATTATTGAGGTAAAGGTGGTGACGGATGGGCTGAAGAGCCGCCGCCGGGATTACGTTTTATTGAATAGCCCAGATTCGCAAAGTTTCTAAATCTCTTTCTCAAGACAAATATCATACAACCGCGTAAAAAGCTAGTAAACTTTACACATTATTATTGCTACCTATATTGCAGTAGTGTGGTTTGAGCAGAGAAAGAAAACTTACTACAATGTACAATTAAAATTCTTCAGTAGAGTGCTCTTTTGGCCTCTAATAGATGTTACCCGCTGTTTCTTGAGAAAACGTGAACATACATACATAAAAATTCTCACCATGTATCATGTTCTAGGGGTCGTTCATTTAAAGCGGGGTTTATTTAAAACCTGCGTTTGAAGGATCTCCGCAGAAAATGTTACTTGCCTAAATTTAACAAATGTAGTTAATAGGCACTGTAAAGGGGCGACAAAAGTTGTGTTTTAACGTAACGTTTTAAATGAATGGCGCTTTTTAGCTGTGGAACAGGTGTGTCCTTTAATGATTAATATATCTTTTTAGCTGTGGAACAGGTATGTCCTTTAATGATTAATATATTTAGGTGCCTGAAACAATTTAAAATTTTACCGTACGGACAAACCAACAAATTCAGAATATTTTTTTTTCTGGCTGTGCTAAACAACCCAACCAAAAACGATCAAACCAAAGTTTTTCCTACATTTTTTACTTTTGTTATTGCAGTTCCCTCCGTGAATTCTTATTGAGATGTTAATTTTCTAGAAGAGAGGCTTCGAAAAGATTGAAATGATAGAAGTATCCTATATATTTTTTATTGTGATGAAGGAACAACGGAATCGGGCTGCAAGGTATTTAGTTATGCCACCTTTCAAAAAATATATTTTTGTTGGGAGAAAAAAAGCTAGTAAATATCAAGTAGTAGTACATAGACTAATGATAGTGATTGCTAATAGTACGTTTTCTTGAGCGAGTTTTTAGTCCGTTCCAACATTTTTTTCGGAAAAACGAAGAAAAAGTGGTATGGTAGCTAAAAAGTCAGTCAGTAATGTCAGTACACCACAAAAGAGCTTTATTCGTTTTTCCCTTATCGAAAGACTATTAAATTTTCGGAGATAAAAGAAAAACAATCTGTTTTGCAAACGCGAAATAAGCATACAAATATGAATGGTTATATATATTTACGCGTATATAAAAGACTTCTTTATATTTTAGGGTGGGATTTTATGGGATATTTACAATTGTGCAAAAATTTGAGTAAATTACTGTTATGTGGACTTGAGTTTGGATGATATACATGACGTAGGTGGAGGATGAACAAGTAAAAAGATTTTGTAGCTGTAATCACCATCAGCATCATTTTCAAGGTAGGTGATCTCAAATTATGCCCACGCTATTAGCATCTCTTAGAAGAAATTGTGCCATGTGGAACCTTATGCGTGGGCGGATGTTTATTTAACATACAGAATGAGAGAAGCGTTAAGGAAATTTTTGAAAAATGAGTGGCCACTAACTGTTCGTAGGTACGAAAAAATATATTGCGGGTAAATTTGTAAATTGTATTTAAGTTCAAGGTCAGCAGATTGCACTAAAGTATTTTTTGTGTCACAATAAGTAAGCTGCTGCTGACGAAACCCATAATTAAAATATGGGTTTGAACTTATACATTCTTATAAGATTACAGCTATTAGTATGTCCTATAAATATTATGCAGGTAGAGCCACATTTTATTTGCGTACCCCACCTCTCCCGTCTAACTGGAAGGGCAATAATGACAGTTGCTCGTTTCGTTAAAACTACCATAAATATAAGTCATGAGTCATAATTTATAACTGTCGACTTGACTGTTGACTCCGCCGAGTCATTCAAATTAATCCTGTTTTCCCAGACAACATGCAATCAAATAGTCATGTAATAAAGTACGGAACAAGCGTACCTATGCAACTGCACGCCTTTATAAGAAAATAATTTGGGGTCCCGTTCATTCGTGTACCCAGTGGCTTATATTATTTGTGGGTTACATTATCTACTTGATTTTTTTGTAGGAGACACCTGAACGTATTCATTGTATACTTGAACGGCACTGGGTATAAAAGGCAACGGGTGTGGTTTTTCGGGGTTGATTATGATCACAGGAGTGAAAAAGACAAATTACGTTAACCTTACCTTGTACCTGCTTTCCTACTTTAAATTTTATTTGTATCATTCTCATAGACTGCGGAATCCGGGGGATGGAAGGAAAATCCCCCTTGACATACGGTCTTTAACATTACAGGATAAGGAAGGTAATACATTGCAGGGTAAGAGCAACCCCCTGGTCCCCCCACTGTTCCACAGCCACTGAGAGAAAAATAATGATTTGATTATTCAGAGGAGGCTGTTGCGTCTGTCGGGCGTCTATTTTATTATGGCGGTGGTTATGATGATGATTATGCGAAATGGCAATAAAAAAACGGGGGTTATAAATTGGATGCATGCATGCACGGAGTTCAATATAACCATCACACGCACTCACACGGACAGACCCCAGAAGCTATTGTGTGTTTTGCTTCTTTTATGATTTTCATGGTTGTTGAACACGAAAAAGTAATCTAATTGTAATAAAAAATAAAGCAAATAAAATATCAAATGTGTAGTAATGATGAAAAAACGCAAGTAAAATTAATGTGAGAGCTGGGTCGTGTGTTGATCCTGGCCCTTGACTGTCTTGCTGCGATTGACACTGGGAGATAAACACGACAAACCTTTTTGAATCCCCATTCATGGATTTATATGCTTTCAGACATTTGTGCAATTTGCAAATAATGACGGGGATGATGACCCTTGGCGGAAGACTGGGGGAGGAATAATTTTGAAGAGATGTCATGTTACTTGGAATCGTGGAATTACAGATCTACACAGTTATCATTTCCCCCAGACAGAAATTGTCACGTGATGGTATTTTTTTCCTTACGGTATGCCCGTGTGACCATTGGAGCCAGTCAAAGGAACTGTACAAATTAGCTTAATAAACCACACCTCCTTTGCTTCAGTGAGTGAAAAGTGCTTATTTAATCAGCATCTGTAATCTGCGCAAGTGCGCAGACCAAAATCAAAATGAAACCATCTCCGCGGTTGCACGTCGTCGTTACACACTGACCACCTCCATCTCATTTTTGACCTTATTAACATTTTGTGTAATCTGATATCTCTCTCTTTTGTTGTACAATTTTACGTATATTTTTTGCGGTTTACCTGTAAACAAGATCATCTCACATAAAACAACTTTTTTGGGGAAAAGGATATCATACCTACATGTCTGCTTGCTTTAGTACGGTGACGGTTAAAGTCTTTGTTTATTTTTCCATTGAAACAAAAACACATTACCTACCACACAATTCATCTAATGCTGCGTGGGTGGTACGCAAAAAATAACCATACACAACACAGATATCTCCAAATGAACAAAATTATTAGAAAGGGATTGTTATTACAAACTGCCACAATACCAGCAGGAAATGAAGGACGAGATAAAGATCGTACGTCTATTTTGAATCTGGTCGTCAGTACGAGATGATACGATGTTGACGCTTGTACGTTTTTACTTTTTAGCGAGTTATACTACTTTACACGCGTGTCATTTATTATACTGGCTGATGATTGCAAAATCTGCAGCAGAAAAGTAAATATGCATGAGTGGATGTGAGGAGAAGTGATGTCAATGGAACGTGCCAAAGTCATGCCGATATCTGCATAAAATGAAAATACCAGGATATTTTACAAAAATCTTTTTATTCCTTGTAATTAGTAGCATTGTTGATGTTTTGATAAAAATCAACATTCATGTAATGCAAACTGATTGTAGGGTTGAATCATTGAAGGATTCACTCTTTATCTGTTACTGTTGATTGTTAAAATAGTGCAACGATAAAAGAATAAAAAACAGTCAGCTAATCAGCAATAAACCAACGAGAGGTTTGCCACAAGTCAAAGATCAAATCAAAATATTTTGGTGTCCATTGCACTTATCTATTTAAAATTTACCCAAGTTTTCTCTCAGTATTTGGTAGAGATATGAATAATAATCTCGTTTTTAATTTGTTTTGGGCATCGGTCATTTACTCGTTGGATTCACCTCTATAACCAACATGTTCATTCTTTTGACCTGACAATATGGTTATATATATAATAACAATAATAACTATCTACTCAGTTTTGTAAAATTAACCATTGGATAATTTTAAGACTTATTATTGTACCGAGTGGGATTAAATATTATGAGGTTTTTTATTTATTTTTAATCAAAATCTAAACAAAACATTAAATTAATAACTTATGAAATCGTAGTATTGATGATTGTTATAGTTAATATTTAAACGCCATTTACATTTTCATACGAGAAAATGCTATTTTTGTGAACTCATAGACATCTTAAGCTTCATATTTGATTTGGTTGTTAAATGACTCGTGTTATCCTGCAAGTTTAACAGTAAATACTTCTCAATGTTCCCAAAAGTAGGCTACTTCAACCTTTTTTCTCTCTCTAGATAACTTCCTTCCAATCTGATAAATCCTACCACCTAACATATTTTTCACTTGTTGAAAATTCCGCTTTGAAATCGGGTTAAATTTTCAACGTGAAAAAAGTACTCACAAGGTGCTAGACACAATAAGTGTTATCGCATTACCATTTATAATTATCGTGTCGCACAATTGTACCTCTCACACCTGTGCGTGATCGATAATAAAGACTTAGGCATTAACCTTACACAATATTTTCTTAAATAAAAATAAATTCACATTTATGGCGGCGTGCTTGCCTTATACGAAACCCATTCAAAAGTCCGATGTAAGCTGTATTTATAACAACTCACCCAGACGCATCATTCGTGATTTTTATCATTCATTACGTCTACATGAATGTAAGTCGTACGTATAGCGGTACCTGATCAAATCACAAAAGTGACCAAATCTTTTTCAATAATTCATGCCGACCGACCCTTGGACCAACCGACACACATTTTGCGCCGACTTTGCTTTCTTTCTCCCCTCGTGTGTGCACCCTATCCCTCTTCAATTTTTTTGGTGTTTGCTACTGCAGCAGCAGCAGTGGTGGTGGTGTTCTTAATTTTCTTGATATTTTTATCGTGTGTAAAAAATGCCATCATTTTTGCTCTAATTTCTCTCTTCTTCAGAAGATTGCCATCGTCATTATCATATCATCTTTTTCTTGACGCGGCTGGCAAGTGGCAAAATCTTCTTGCCATATCACGTACACAAACATGTACTCACAGTCATCATTATCATCTCTACCTTCATCTACGCAAGATTAGCAAAAAATTATGTGGGATCTATATGGGTTTTTGGATTTTTGATCCTAATGATCTCTCTCTCTCTCTCTTTCTCGTCGTCTCCCACGCCGTGAGATTCACACAATCAGACAAAAAAGGTAGTAGAAATGTTACGTTTTTGCGTTTAAATAAAAAAAGGGGAACAGGTGCACTGCACACACAACTTTTGTAAAAGACAAGTATTGTGAAGGTTTAGCAAACATTGCACACACTAACAAAGCAACAATGATAGGTAATTCAACAATCCCCACGAAAAAAACCGAGATAGAATCCGCACACAAATGCATGCATGCACTCCATTCGTGTAGGTAGGTATACACGGATTTTTTGCAAGTTTCTAACTGGTGGTGTGTGTGTAAAAATGCCAAATACCTTGTTTGTTACGTGCATCGGGATAAATACACCTTTTATTGCAGTTAACAATGTGCCCTGTGTGAGCATACCATGTAATATACCTACTTACTGTGTAGCGCAGACAACAAAGCAACAATGAAAATGTTTCTCTCTCTTTAGCTTTTGCTGGGCCTCGGGCAATTTACTCATTTCCTTTTTTAGAGATGATGATATTCCTGCTGCTAGAATAGCTATGGGAGCGTGCATTTAGAACGTCACAGTTTTACCAGAGGTTATTTGTATCTAGTAACATATTTTATCATATCATGAGAGCGTCAAGGTCTCTGCTGAAATCCCGCCAACTCACTGCAATTGCAAGGACAGTGCAATGGTAAATGAATGCTCCCAATTTTACCACACGTAATAGAGTCCACAGTCCATATGTCACATTTTTAAATATGGGGTGGACTGATTACGTGGCGGCTGTTATGGTTTCTGTTGAAATTCCGTCTACTCTAAGGCGTTTGCGAGAGATAAACTAGTAACGTGGGGAACGTCACCTTCACTCTATTGAGTCCCCACCCACTTAAATGGTATTACGTGCTAAATAAAGAACCCCCGGTTTTACTAGCATAAATGGCCCTTTGTTACATTTTTTAATATAGAGAACACTGAAAACGTTAGGATTTAAATATTTCTCCTGAATTCACTAGGTTATCACGTGGTAAATGAATGGCCCCCGGTATCTTCACAGCCATTGTTGTAATAGGTCACATTTTTATTATATAATTACGTGCTAACTGAACGGCCCCCATAATGACTAGTTTAATGCGAAGGTACAACATCACCGCAACAACGACAGAAATCATCATGATCATCATTCCAACTGTTGCTGCATGCATCCTCCTTGTTCTAACGCTGTATACGCTGCATCAAGGTAAATTTCATGCAATGTATATTCGTACTTCTTTATTCTGAGCCCCTCTTCTACTCACACGGACCAGCATCAACATGATGATGATGACAATGAACATCATCATCCTACGAGCTGGTAAAAAAGCTGTACGATACCCTTTGTTGAATATGGAACATGCACAACAATCGCTCGGTTGGTTGGCAGTATAATGATAGCGTAGAAGGCTCTTCGCCTACGCTGCTGCTTCTCTGTAGAAACACACGGGATAGGATGAATGGCACGCAACAATAGTATAAAAAATACACGAAGATAAATTGTAAATCTCTCTCCCTGTCTTCATTATCTAGTAAAACCACCTGTTTTCTAGTACCTTTTCAGGGGAATTAATGCAGTTTACATTTTGCAAGGGTAATATCACCATCGCAAATCACCCGCACCATCACATAGACAGTCAATAGGGGAGAAGATAGAGAAATGGGAAATAGTGAAGAGGAGCATTTAAGATAAAAGAAGGGCTCATTATTATTTTAACGATTGTTGGCACAACCAAAATAAAATAACGACGGTTTTCCTCTGCTGAATTTTTTTGTGTTTGTGATCTGATGTGCTTTCCACCTTTATACGAGCCTCCATTGAAAATTGTAATGATAGAGGAGATTTACTCGAGTAAATTTTAATGATAGCTTGTGTTTGTGAACGGGGATATAATGGGGAGTTGTGTGTGTGACGATGATATAGTCAATCAAATGTGCATTTTGGGATGAGGGGACAACGAGTGAGTTTGTCTCTTTTCCATGAGGGCAGAAGATTTTAGCGTTTTTATCTAGAAAAAAAACAGAGTTTGAGAGTTGACAAAAGGAGAAAGAGAGAGAGAGAGAGCTTTAGTTCTTGATTATGAGGGGACAACGAGTGAGTTTGTCTCTTTTCCATGAGGGCAGAAGATTTTAGCGTTTTTATCTAGAAAAAAAACAGAGTTTGAGAGTTGACAAAAGGAGAAAAAGAGAGAGAGCTTTAGTTCTTGATTTACTTTTCAGGACGATAGTTTGTTAGTGATTTCTTGTGTCAACGTGGGACAAAATATTTTCAAAAATTGAAGCGTTTTTGCGGAAGTTAAATTGGAGTAGTGGGAAGGAATTTTGTAAAGGCGTTAAGTGTGACGTTTTACTTGCGGATTGATTTTGACTCAAGGGTGTTAAAGTGCTCAAGGGAATTTCTTTTCGCAAATTCGTATAAAAACTTTTTGGGGTTGTGCGTAATAATATGAGGCATTGCAATAGTATTTTGCATAGTAATATTATTGGCTGAAGCCACAAGGGAGAAATAAGGACATATAAAGGAAGTGCAAGGGACGACTAGTTTGAAAAAATAAAAATAATAGAACAAGTTGTGAAGGTGAAACACGACTACATAATTAATGCTCTGGTTAATTACCATGGAAAATGTGAATAAATGACGTGTTGTCAAACTACACGGGTGAATTGAATGGTAAGAAGTATTTCTCTGCTAAAATAAAATATTCATATAATCAAAAGATATCACCTGGTAAACGTAAACTAGGTGGGCAATTTTCATGAACTTTGTGAAAACATTGAATACTTTTCCGACGTCATATCCTTCACTCTTTTAAATAGTCAGGTTTCACCGCTTCGTTGTAGTTGGGATTTGAAATGAACACGGTTCCAGCTTTCATTTGTTTCCTTTTACAATGGGATACAAAAGTTACAAACCCTTCTTCACTCTTTTAAATTGTCAGGTTTCACCGCTTCGTTGTAGTTGGGATTTGAAATGAACACGGTTCCAGCTTTCATTTGTTTCCTTTTACAATGGGATACAAAAGTTACAAACCCTACCCTTTTTGGTTGTGGTTGTTGTTGTTAGTGCGAATAATTTCACGCCCCACAAACTACAATCACGAAAACATTTTCTAATGACAATGTTCCATTTAAAATAGATAAAGGGCGAAGGATAATTTTTACGACTAATTTTGCAGTAAAATTTAAAATAGAAAAGGGTGACCACATATTTCCTGATTGAATGGAAATGACATTCAAGACAAACAATAAACTCAAATTTGTAAATTCAAATTTTAAAAAAGCACTGACAGATATTAACCCGAGTGTTGGTAATAATCAAAAGCTAATTTACTGAATATTAGTTTATCTTGAGGATCTTAATTACTCATTTTAAGTTGTAGTTTTAATTTAATTAATGAAAAAAACGAGTTGGGATCATGCGGTTTTTCGCCAATTCCCTGTATAAAGTTATACTACAACGCCATTTCTATTATTACTACAAAGAAACTTGGTATATAAACTAAAAGGTTTGTTGGCATCCACATTGTGCAATGAATTTTCATTGAACGTGAAAATATAATATTGTCAACGCTTACTCGCTCTTCAGTAAATCTGCACAATAATACCCGGCACGATCATGATGATGATGATGAGGTACTTGAGGAGACTAATTTTGCCTTAGGTTTGACAAAAATAATGGAAATATGTTAGTTAAATTTAAATTCGATATTAGAAAATTCGAAATTAGATAAATTTAATTCGAGAAAATCGTTTTTTAAAATTATGTCATGTTTGTTGTAGGGCAACTGCAGTGCATCTCTAGTGTGAAAAAAATATTTGAAGGAACGGTTATCTGTTTATCTCAAGTAAATGAATCTGTAAAATATACGTACAATAATGTACGCAGATTGAATTTGTAAACAATTAAACTGTTTTAATAATTTTAATAATATTACCACCGCCACTAGTTGGTATGCGCAATGATGTGCTAACCTGAAATTCATAGTGTACGCCCAGAGGAGCGTAGTAGCCAGATAAAGACGTACCTTCATAATAGGTGCATATTGGCAATTTGGCCAAATTGTTAAAAAAATCTCTATTTTTATATACTCTATAATATGGGTTCATATGAGCAGCAACTAGTCAAATTGTCAACGTGTACATTTTAAATGCCCATTGCCCATTAAATTATATCAGGTTTATTCTAAACATTTCTCGTTGGTATACCCCACGTTGAGAAAAGAACCCAGAGCTTTTGACGACAAGGAAATAAATTGGGCGTGGAAATATTTTTACAAAGGGAAAAAGTCCTATTTATTTTATATTTACTTAAATTTAAAAGTGAAATAATGTTTAATTTAACGTAAATTTAAAACTACTACCGATTTCCTTCTCACGAACTTTTTTACCGTATTCTATACAAACCAACCATAATTTAGAAACTTTTTACATTCTTTTTTACCATTATTTCTACTTTCTTGGCAATTGAAAGATTTTTTACACTATTTATTAAGGCATACAGCAAGAAAATCTAGAATTAGATATAGACAAACGTAGAAATAATTGGGTGCGTTTAATATATTTTTTTTATTTCCTCGCCGTTCTCGAAAGTCCAAACTATGTACCTTAAATTTTTTACACCAGAAAAGTGTACCATCGCGACGGTGGGGGAATATTGTTCATCTTTTAGTCTTCCTCTAAATTGCCGTGCTAAAAGCAAACAAAAACTTTTTTCCTGGGGATTCTTTTCATCCTATTTTTTTACAAAAAACGAACACAGCATCACTGACGAGCATAAAGATCATCTAAAAAACCTTTTGTGTTTTAAGGGAGATAAAAGAAGTACACTCTAAAAACGGCAGTAGGTGAGATCAGTGAGATGACGAAGAAAAAGAGAATGAGGATGTGCACATTAAGTACACAGAAAACATTGTTATTTTTTGTTTGGTTTAAAATAGTTAATGATATTCTGATAAAAGTTGTAAGAAAAGCTTTTACTACCGAAAAGACTAAACGCTTTAATGTTTTTAACTTGGTATTCGTGAGCCAGTTAGGTCGGATGTGTTTTTGGCGATCATAAGATGCCACTTTAACATTTGTTTCGACTTTCAACGGTAATCTTCATTTGTAATCGGTTTTCATTTTTTTCTTGATCAAAATCCCTCGTTAATTTTAAATAGATTGACATGATTTTTGGTAGTAAAATTGTAGCAGAAAATAATATCACTTTTCTGCTTATCTTTTTATATTGGAGGTAAAAGTAGGAAAAGTATGTTTTAAAGCGGAGAAACGAGACGAGACAAAATTAACCTCGATATGGGATGAAAAAGAGATGGTACATTTCTCACCCAATTTTACAGATACATTTAGAAATGAAAATGATGACTACTTGTTTCGGGCTTAAATAGGTAACACCTGATTGCAGTAATTTTGAAAAAAAACTTAAAAATTGTTAGTAAAAGTACTATGCTAAATTAACTTTGGTACTAAACAAATAAGTACTTACAAACTTAAAACGTCCGTGAGGTTTACAATTGACGATTTTATGTTATAACATTCATCAATAAAACAACATCAAATGTGGTTGTTTTCGCACACGCATTTCTACATTTTGTTATACTACAATGCCATTTCCGATCTTATTCCAAATTAATTTAATGTAAGAACCAAAAGATATCGTTTGTTCAAAAATTTTGCTGTGTTGCATTTTTCATCAAACGCATTTATATATTGCCATTGTCCATGGTAACTTTTTGTGCGTGATAAATCTGACTAATAATACCTACCAGACATAAAGAATGATGTGTAAATTTGATGCAAATGCCACCTCTCAGGGTTTAGAAGTTAACAGTTAAAATAAAATTTAAAAAAGCGACATGGTAAAACTTATTTTGAGATTAATTGGAAATGGTATAATATTTTGAGTGGTATAGAAAAAAATCAATTCAAACTTGAAAATTGATATTAGAAAAATTACTCCGCCACTAAATTAATCAGCTTGGGTATTAATCAATACTAATTTTCCTTGTTGATTTTTGACTGACCATTCAATTATAATTTTCGTCAATGAACAAAGGTTATCGAATCAGATTGTTGTTTTACAACTCCATATCCATTATTATTACAGAGACACTAGGTACCCATACAAACTAACACGTATTTAATAATGATGCGCTGAATTAAAATAGAACGTAGATAGAATTTTGTGTAAGTGTGGTTGCCCTGTAAGAAATCTGCACAATAATATCTGACACGATTATGACGTAGATTTGACTGTAATTTCACCTCTTCATTTACCAAAATGAAGAAAAATATATGTTGCTTTTCATTGCTTTGAGCACATCGCATAAAGGTAACACGCAAAAAGTGCAACCGTAAAAGTTATAAACCAAAAACTTTTTTTTTTCATCCACAGAAAATTTTTTGAATCAATTTTTTTCCATTGACTTAATAATATCTAAAAAAAATATAAACTTGTTACCTTTACCTAATTACCTATTTGAATATGTATTTGGGTGAAATTTGAAGTCAGTGCAATAGAAATATGTAACAAGATGTTTTGTTCAAGTAGGAATAATAAAGCGTTTGTTACGTTTTAAGGGGGATGCGGATGCGCGCATAGTTCCCGTTCACCCTTAACGTTTGATGCAATATTTATTTAAGAATTATATCTCAAAAGTTTCTTACGAAAGTGGTGCATTACATTGTTACTCAAAGCAAATATAATTTAGGAGTGGCTATGCCTGTAGGGATATTGGGGTGTTCAAAAAAACTTTTCTAGAGCAAATATTATTTTGCGAAATTACCTATGCATAAACGATATTAAATTAACTCACGACGGGACGCAAATAATAACAAAATTTATTTATATAGTATTTATACCTATTATTATTCCGCATAATTTTATTATGACGTCCGACTTTGTTAGGTAACTTGATCATAATACCCATTCATCATATATTTGATTCTCTTTATTTAGATGCACAATTCAATTCATTCTTAAAATGCAAGTCAGAGAAAACTTATGTATGCATTTTTTAGTTTATTTACAAATACATACATCAATTGCAGTTTAATCTACCTAAATTCTGACCACGTACAAAAACGTTAACCAGGTACGTATAAAAAAATGTGTTTGTGTTGGTGAAATGTGGGATTCATCTACCTCCCGTATTTTCTCTCTCTCTCTCTCTCTATCTAGTTGAAAGAGTACCTTAATGGGAGTTTTACCTATTTGGTTTACAGTGGTAAAAAATATCAGAGAAAATTGAATAGAAGCACGTACAAGGAATTCTAGAGGAAACTTCTTCTTCTCAAAAAGGCTCTCACAAAAACTTTTGTTTGCTTTGATTTTGCACAATTTATATACCTACAGCCGTAACTATTTATCATGTGGGTAGCAGCGGTATTGATACCGATTCGAAAATTACGATTGAGGAGAGAGCAAAAATATTTCAAAGTTATTCGTTATTCAACCCACAGGATAATCGTTTACCCAGCGTGCCCTTCCGTACAAAAATATTTTGTTGAAAATTTTCTTTCACATGATTCCTGCAAAACATTGGTGAGACGGAAGCCAGCCGTGTACTCATATAAACTTTTTACCAACTTGGTGTACACAATGTTACCTGCAGTAATGCTTGTCTCTCTCACTGATTCGTAAAAGATAACTGCGTCTTTTACTATTTTTAGCAAGCTTTCATCAGTTTATATGGCTTCTTATCATTTATGTACACATGTGTGTGTGCAGTAATTATGTTGCAATTACTTTACATCTAAATTAAATACGCTTCTGTCATAAGAAAAATAAATACCAGTTTTTCTACTAAAAATATATTTGAGAAGAATCACTTTGATGAGTAATGACTTCATCCTTAGAGGTGTACTGTAATTGTAATGATAACCACAACTGTTCATATTTAATGCAGCACAACATTTTAGTTAGTTGAGAATTTGAGAGAGATGTAGTAAGATTCTAATGATAGTGGGTTCTACAGTGCACACACACATGCCTAAACAAAATAGCACTGAGCAAGTTACAGGCAGTTATTAATGGCATCATCCCTCTCATCGTCATCATCACCATCATCGTAACGTTTCGTTTATTTAAGATATGAAAAGAGATAATAATGATGATGATGATGATGAGAATGGTGAATCTTCTCATTTACACGTTTTTACACAATTCAGGGCACGCACAGTATTAAGTACCTACACCACGGAAGGTGCATCAAAGCAGAAAAAAATGGTAATAAAATATTAATGACTGACCATACTGCAAAATGTGCAACATAACCAGATGTAATGCAAAGGTACTAACAACCAAGTAGTCTACTGAATACGTAATACCTAACAAATGCAATCCATATACAGTTTTAGTCAGGATGAGGAGCTTTCAGAAGTGGCAACTGATTACTATAAGGAGCATCTGCACAGATCATCATCATCGTTTATTCATTTTGATGGTGGTAATAATTTAAATATCTTGCTGTATTGTCATTGGAAGTCAAAGTTTTATTCCAAGTTTCATCCTATGGTGACGATAGTAATAATAACAGACATAAAAGAGAACTTACGTAGCAAATACGTTACAATTGTTCAAAAATTCCATAATAATTTTTGTTCAACCTATCATCATCATCATCATCATCATCATAATCATCATCATTTATTTATCATCCTGATTCCTGATTCTTGATGTTAGTAATAATTTACTTATCATTTTCTACTTTAATTAAACGTCAAAATTGCATGCGAAGTTACACCCTAAAGTGATGATAATGACGTAACTATAGAAAACATAATATTATGAATGGCGTTACAATTGTTCAAAAATAGCGAAGTAATTTATTGTCCATCATCATCATCATCATGATTATGTGAAGGGTGGAACTAGGCTTTAGGCTTACACTTCCAACGACAGTACTTTTCATACAATTCTAAAATGTGCCTTGTTTTTAAAAATGCTTTTAGCCAGCGGACAAATCGACAGAGAGAGCGAGAGAGAGAGATAGGAGACCTTCCAATCCAAATAAGGGGATATAAGCCATTTAGAAAAACAACAAGTCTGTTGCAACAACTCCACCAACAACGACGACAACACCTCTCTACAATTTTACTTGTGACGATTGCTGTTGACGCCACATTTTCGGCCACAGTTAGTCCAACAATGCAGAACTGCAGAGAAGGCGTATAATATGCGAACATGCAACATTAAATAGTTTAGCCGTGCAGTACACAACACACAGGGCACTATTATCGTTATCTCGTTAAATTGACTGACATTTGAAGGATATCATCACGGTGCGCAGTGTAGGTTGGTCCCTTCCCTTCTCTGTGTGGAGATTCAATGATGCGACAAGAGGATGACAACATAACGGTCGGCTAGTAAACTGTACAGAGCAACAATCAGCAATCCATTTTATTGTTGAGGTGGAGGTGAGGTGTGTGTAAGTGTAATAAATTTATAAGAACCTTGAGACTCCCAGTTTTGTTCAATTTCCTCTCTACAAAAAAATTGTAATCATGATGCCGTTGATAATATAACGATTGTATTACGCGAGGAGGATACCAGCACACACCGCACGTATCTCACAAAACGAACACACAGGATATTAGTAATATTTTTGGGGTAAGAGGATGATAATCAGCTACCTAACTAAAAATCATCTCGCATCATCATCCTTACATTGCGATAAAAACGGTTAGGTAAAACGGTTACACTTGTTTCACTTACTCATCATTATTGCAGAGGTTGTTCAATTTCCTCTCTACAAAAAAATTGTAATCATGATGCCGTTGATAATATAACGATTGTATTACGCGAGGAGGATACCAGCATACACCACACGTATCTCACAAAACGAATACACAGGATATTAGTAATATTTTTGGGGTAAGAGGATGATAATCAGCTACCTAACTAAAAATCATCTCTAATCATCATCCTTACATTGCGATAAAAACGGTTAGGTAAAACGGTTACACTTGTTTCACTTACTCATCATTATTGCAGAGGCAGAGCATTTACACTTTTTTAAATCTTATTTTAAATAAAAAATAGTAACCGATGTGCCAGTTAAAAAATATAAAACATGTAGAAAAAGGAGTGAAAGAGGCGAGGAGAATATTATAATATTTTTTTAGTAATCTCCCTCTCTCAGCTGCTGTTTCGTTTCTCTATTTTAATCTGTATTTAAAGTTTCTCGTAAAAACAAGTTGCCAATGTTGATGCAGTTTTTGTACGGTGCATTGCACACCAACGCCACTACAACTAGTACTGTTGTTGTTGTTTGTTGATAATGATAGTGAAAAAAGTAGGACTTTTGCACGCATACACGACGGTATGCTACAAACACACACACACCTACACGGGTAATAAATAAATAGGCATTATCAACAAGGCTAAAGGTCTACTAAAAATACAGTGGAAAAAATTACAGCAATAAACAATAACTACCGAGCTGCGTGAGTAGTGGACTATATTATTAGATAAGCGTTTAACTTATTGCACTAGAGAGAAGGAGAGAGAGAGACGGGCTTTGCGTTCTTAATTTGTTTACCATAATCGTATTCGAATTCTCGTGTAATTAAGGCTAGTAGTTTAATAAACGTAAAACTGTGCTGCCAAAATAGAGGCACGGGATTGGCTAAGAAAAAATTGTAAAAAAGAGGAAAAAGATTGATTCAT
>JAHZNB010000232.1:0-18503 GCA_027744295.1 Callyntrura guangdongensis | reverse complement strand
TTATTTGTAAGTTTACTTGGTTTATTTCCTTTTACATTATTATTATTAGTGAAAAAATATCAGCTGCTACTTTAAAATTAGTTTTTGGTATGGTAATGCGCAAATTAGGGACAAAAGGGAAAAGCTAATGGTCTTTTGGCCAATAAAAGATTTTAAAAGTAGGGCTTGAAAGCCATTGAAAAAAAAATTTTTTATGGTTTATATGTAACGGGTGTATTATTGCCATTGTGCAATATCGATAAAATGCCAATCTGGCCGGCAAGTTGGACAATACCATGCGAATACAAACAACTCAAATATTTTAAACTAAAGTTAACTTGCTTAAACGTGCTTCCATGTGAAATTATGTCTTATTATATATATATATATATTATATTATGTCTGCAAATTATGGTATGGTATTCAATTTATTATTACACTAGACCATCTTTATAATAACTAAACCTAATATTATTAAATTAAAATGCCCAGAAGGTGCAATAACAAATATGATAAATAAAATTTGAAATGCACGTCTACTTTAAACCTCAAATCGAATTAATTTATTTCAGATGGCAACATGTTTCGCAATAAGTAGCTTCGTCAGGCCTGTACGTAAATAATAAACAGAAATCTTAAAAATACAAGCCTATTATTTTTGTTTATATTTTTACAGTAATTACTAGTAACTAGTAATTAAAATTTGTACTGTACATCATTGTACCGATTCGTGTAGTAGTACAGAGAGAGTGAGAAAGTTTTATCATGACAAAGCGAAAAAAGAGGGAGAGAAAAAAAGAGATTATTCTGCGCCCGTTCACTTAATAAACTTCGGGCATTCTGCAACTAAAATACATTGTAGTTATGACAGCATATATTATACAACTAGCTTTTCTTTTAAGTTTTGTACCTTGAGAAAACTACTTTCACATTCAATGCTGCTACCATATTTTTTATATCAAGAGAGCTTATATTGTTAACATTTATTAAAATACATTCTTTAATTATTTGCTTATAATTCGGTATACATTGATAAAAAGGGAAAACAAGATATGAAGAATTGTCATTACGCTGTTGTATCACTGGTACATGAAATTTGTTCAAGATCGTTTACTATCTCCAATGTAAAATAAATATAGCACCAAAGGACCTTAATACTATGTTCCAGATAAACTCCACCAAAACGATTTTATCCATGTAACAAAATTGGCCATACTTAAATCTAACAGGTTTTATAGCTTTACCTTGCAAATAATTTATTTTCCGGATTCTAGATCGATTTTTAAAATAACTCGATGACAATTGTAGTGCACACATTGAAACGTCATTTCAAGTATATGATTAACTACCAGCAGCAAGGAAACTATGATAGTAACTAGTGCTGGTAGACCAACCGCTTCTATAAGATAAATCGGTAGCGAAATTGATCATGGTGAGGTTTTGGTAGTCATACAAGCACACCAAACGGTTAACCAAAACAGCGCGTATAATGCAATATATGCTAAATCTAAATTATAAAACACTCCATGGCTTGGAAGTATATAGTAAAGTAAATGTAAAACAGTCTGAATCGATAAAATGAACGCTCTATTGCAAACAAGTATGCGATCAAAGTTTTACATCGGGTTAGAAGACAAACTGATACAATATTTATGAACAAGCCCACTCGAAACCCTTCCATTGACACTAGGTAAAGATAACAGAAACGAGCTGTGAGTTGGGCAACGATAACCAAAAAGGAACGGTCATACTTGGAATTTAAAATGAACCCCTTAGATATGTGATATCCACAATCAAGGTCCATCATAACGGTTCTAAACGCAACAATTCCTGGTAGACATAAACATGTACGAATTGGAGCAAATCGGAGTACATCTCCAAAAGTGACGTTGTCATCCCTAGGGAGTCGATTTCGAACTTTAAGTTGCAAAAATTATAAATAAATATTGTGATTAACGGGATATGGGCAAGGTGTCTTGCAATTTGTGGATGAAAATATTACCGCTTAATAGCTTCCAACAAGTAGCTAAAAACTCGGTGACAGCAACAGGGCACACTGGGCCAGCAGCTGTTTTGACCATCATAAGAATAACGATATCGCAAAAGAAGAAAATCATTAGAATAAGTTCGTTTACATTTGTATAGGACGACGTAGGGGAAATCCAGCCACGCCAAACTATGACGCCAATATTATAAGTACAAACTGTAAAATTAAAAGAAATAAACCTGAGCAGAAGGGAATCGGTTTTTAGTAAGGAGTGATGAAAAACATTTGAGTGTAGTATTTATTCCATTTAAGAGGTAAAGGCCAGGGAACGTACGCTTGAATACATTTGTGAGCTTGAAATGCACCTTTTTTTCAGCTTTCTTAGGAACGTGTTTGATATTTTTTCTGATTGTTTCTAAAAAAAACTGGCAAAATGGTAACTGATTTTTTACCTCGGTATATTAAAGCAAAAAAACGTCAGTTCCAGCAACTTCCTGAATCCGCAAAGGTGACATTGAAATGAAAGCAAATACTTTACTGAGAGCTTTGATGGACTGTAACTTTAAAAGAGATAAATGATAGCTTTGTAAATTGGCGACGTCAAATCTTATTCTGCTTTATTGATTTAATAATAGCCAAGGCGTTTGATTTTTATCATTCTATTTGCAGCTCAGCAACCGGTGATTCAGGAGCTACGCGTATTTTTTGCACGGGGGCTAGTCTGAAAGGTTATTCATGAGCAGGGTTTTTCCTGAAGTGATCCTGTGGAAATTCGATTTTACGATTGTATTTGTTATGTATTACTCTCGAATATGATTTGATCATTTATAAGAATTAGTGTAGGGAAACCAGAACTGTGATGAAATAAATGTTTTAGTTGATACTTAAGAATTTATTAATTTATTGTTGCAACGTGAATGTGAGTCGATGAATCTTTTTTAAATATTTGAATCAACAATTATAGAATGCAATATCGAACAACCTATTTCAAAAATTGATTATTTGAGTTATTAATAGAGCATTATGTTTGAATATAGCACAAGGGGGTTTCCCAATCATAGACTAACGGTTTCTAAGCCTTTTCTTATATAAATGCATGCTATATATAACTTTTTTTAATACAAGAAGATTAAAATTGATTCCGGGATAGATATTTATAAAATACTTGTCAGACTTTTGTCGGAGAAATTAAATTTTAATAATAATAATAATTTTTAAAGGTTATCTAAATGTATTTGGAATTTGCAGAGATAAAAAATATTAAACTGTTAGAGAACTCCCAAAATCTGGCCGTTTAGGAGTAATTAATTCACCTCATAAACATTATGTTGCGTCTTTTAGAGTTCAGCCAGATATTGACATTCAAAAACGTGTTATTAAAATTAAGTGGTTTTTGAATAAAACTATTTGGACTTATCATACCCCAATCGCTATCAAATGTAACAATTAGAGTGACCTGCGGCACGATACACCATCACTTCGCAACCAATGCAAAGTGCAATAGCTTCATTTAGAATGTATGGGGGTTTGCATGTA
Source organism: Callyntrura guangdongensis (assembly GCA_027744295.1). Lineage (NCBI taxonomy): Eukaryota > Metazoa > Arthropoda > Collembola > Entomobryomorpha > Paronellidae > Callyntrura > Callyntrura guangdongensis. The sequence continues at coordinate 15,001 of JAHZNB010000232.1, read as the reverse complement.
ATATAATTGCAAAGCTAAAGTAAACCGAGCTTTATTTCGTTGTTTTTTGGGTGGTCCCAATCGCTATCAAATGTAACAATTAGAGTGACCTGCGCACGATCCACCATCACTTCGTAACCAATGCAAAGTACAATAGCTTCATTTAGAATGTATGGGGGTTTGCATGTAATATAATTGCAAAGCTAAAGTAAACCGAGCTTTATTTCGTTGTTTTTTTGGGTGGACAAAAGAAAAACAGTCCCTGTTATGTCGTACCCTTCCACTCAGTCAGTACATTCCACAAAATATTACGCTATTATTAAGTAGAGAAAGCATTCTTACGATTTCGCTACTTATTACGACTATTATAAGGCAAATGCAAATAATGCTTTAAGAGAGAAAAGTTGTAATGAGGTTAAGTCAATACGAATGCTTTGCGGATTGTGTTTATTATAATAACCTTGAACTTCTTGTCGATGACGTGATTTCAAACAAACAAATGGCTATTTTTATCTGAAACTCCTTACTGATGCCACACTGACTCGTCTCTGCGCATTTACCATTTTCCTAGTTAGCAAGCGAAATTGTTTGTAAAAAGAAAAAACAACTCTCCTTTGAGAGCACACGACTACCACAAGACTACCCACTTTGCCAAAAACTTTTACTAGTAGTTTCCACAGCACACTGCGCAATTCTACAGCAATCGCCAAAACTGAAAAGACCATTCCCAACCCCCAAACCAAAAATGTCACCAAAATATGCCCTGTCATATCGGGTGCAGTCAGTAGAGATAAATCGAATGGTTTGAATCGGTTGTTGGTCACCTGCTTCACGACAAATTTTGTCAACCACTTCCCTATTCCAGACTGCTGCATTCCCTTTACCCGCTTTAGAACATGTGTAGTGACATAACCCGTAAAATAAACCTCAAACGACACATTTGTGTGCTTTTCTGTTCCAATGTCAACCTGAAGGTTGGGATTCTGACGTAAAAGCCTTTGTTTAAAATGACGACACAAGATATACGGCATGAGAAGGGCGGTTTTATTACAAATTGTCAAGTCGTCAAAAAATGTCTGGTTTTCACGTTCCATGTAATATGTTTCTAAGTATGTACTGATTTTAAATGTACTAGTAAGACTATCCTTCCAATCAATCGGCGCAGAGTACAAACTTTTCCCAACTCGTATCATCTTTTCCAGTAACAACTCACTAACATTTGGGTGGAAACTGACCATTTCGGCAATCCGATCAAACGCCGTTTCAATACTGGGATTGTAAACACGCTTTTTGTTATCAAAATGATAGAAACTTATGTACTTGGAAACCTCAGAGTGAATTGATACTAATCCGCTGTCCCTTGCTCCCATTTTTCCAATAGTAAAGACATACCTACTTCGCCTCACATATGAAGAATCCAATAAACCGCTTGCGGTTAAACCATAAGAAACATCGTCTGTTCGGGTGTAAACATTGAACCCATCCGACACAAGTTCGTCAATCGTTTCGTATGGTACATGCTGTGTTGCACTTATTAAATTGTAGACGTTTGTATTTTTGTACGCGTTGCTAACGACAATTCCCACAAAGGACACAGTGGCCACAATCCAACGTGATTTGGTACTAGTTACCACGCTGGCTTAAAAATGGGCCCCCTTGTTCAGTGGCAACTTTTACTAGAGACACCACAAACTGGATGTACCTGAGTGACCCAGTTTCCTGGGATTTGTGAATAACCGTCAAAATTATACAAACAGAACCCACTGCAGCTCCCAAAAATATCCATACATACATGTCAAATATGTTGAATAGTTCTTTAAATTGAAATGGAGTCTCGAGTCGCAGTCCACAACTAATTACTCGCAAATCGGACAAAGATTGATCAAACTGTATATGGTTCATAGGTGGTCTGTTGTTGTTCGGGTATTTTATCAGATCCAACTTGAGTATGTACGGGGAAAATTTATATTGGTTTTTATCCGTCGCACTTATTTTTTCCACGTACCTACCTTGGTTCATAGGTGGTCTGTTGTTGTTCGGGTATTTTATCAGATCCAACTTGAGTATGTACGGGGAAAATTTATATTGGTTTTTATCCGTCGCACTTATTTTTTCCAAGTACCTACCTGATTTACACTCGGTCATTCCAGGTCTACTAAATGTAAAGTTGTTTAGAATTGAAAATAAGATAAACTCTTGAGCGTGGTCAATAGAGTCCTCCAGATTTAAGTGGGAAAAGTTTGCTGCGGCATAGTTTTTCGTTTGACTCATGAAAATATTTTTGCCACATTCAAAACCTGTGGTCCATGTGTTTTGACGTATCGCATAAGCATAATAAGTTGAAGGATACCAATGCAGGAGTATTGGGTCGTTTGCAGAAGGTTCTGCTAAACTTTCTATCGTGTACAACGATTGCTGTGTCCAAGTCGTAATTGGTAGTATTTCAAGTGAAACATTGGTGCTAGCTTTTTCATTGGGTTTTAAAATTTGAACCCCTGTAATATTACAGCCCTTATTTATTTCTTTACATTTATCGCCGAGTGTAGCCAAATAATGTGTTGCTTCGGGATAATTTTGGTATATAGACTATATATTCTGAAGAGTCTTTGTACTTTATCCATTCATCTAGTATCTTGGAATGTAGCAAGGTGTTGGGTGTTCCAATAAAAATGGAATATTGTTTAAATTCTTTGAGAACAGCATGATCCATGTGTGTCTTGTTGTGAGCAAATATGTGTGGATATTTGAAAAGCTTCTTATGCGATTGTAAGAGTTGTTCCGGGGCAAACAATTCTAGCAGAACCTGACAACTCCAAGGTTTTGAATGAGAGGAAAACTTAAGAAAGTCAATCCGACCGCAGTAATGGTCATATTGATATTGAAAGTTTGGTAGTGGGGGTAAACGTTTGGGCTTGCCAAAAAGTTTTGATTGGTAAGTGACCAGCACATCCTCTGTTTTGTTTAAGTGTTTTTGAACAGTCCACGCCAGTTCGGTATTAACTGTTTGAGACTACTAGTTTGACAAAGTATTCAATGTGGGTTTGTATCGGACGTCTAAGCCACACAGGAAAATTTAAAGATGGGATGTCTACTTTGGCATAATTGTTGATACCCACAAAACAATTTTTGTTGAAAAATGGATAAAGTAGAGTTTCGAGGTTGTCAATCGTAGGTAAGTTTGGAGCTATTGAGGAATAATGTTTGTTTGCTTTTAGCCCTTCAATTACATCCGCGGTTAAGACGAATGATTTGTCTTTGAGTGTTGCGCTTGGTTTGTGGTAATGTACTGTAAGGTTAACTTTTTTGCAAGCTACAAAGTATAAAAAAGCGGCGGTTAAAAATGCGCTGGGAAACATAGTTATCGACTTTCAGTTACGCTGTGTGAAACAGAATTACGAATAATGAATTAGCTGCAGGGAGCGTAAGTTTTTGAAGAAAATTGGATTGAAGGTAAACTTTATTTGGAAAAGGTTTTGGTTGAATTTGACTAAAATTTTTGGTTTATTCACAAAAAATACTAGAAAATGTTGTAAATGAATTATATAGACACTAGATCTTTTGCCCAACTAGGAACGCAAATACAACCACATATTTACCATCAGTAGAATAAGCAGAGTACTTAACACTTGTCGCAAACTTTGAGAAAGTAATTTAGTAAAGTGTGACAAAATATTCGGGTACCAGGCAAACAATTTTTCGGTGTGATAAAAAGGCGTGGTATTACGGAAAAGTACCTTTGTTCACATAATTTAAATAATTTTGCGAGATATTAACTGGCGGTTAGTGTACTCCTTGAAATTTTTGGATAAAACATATGCACCGAAAACAGAAATAAAAAAATTACCTTCGCTTTTATTTTATGTGTATGTTTCTTAAAATTTGGGTAATACATTTCGTAGTGTAAGCAATTTTAAATTGTACATTATTCTGGGTTAAGCAAAGAATCCATTGCTATGAATTCTAATTTAAACGGATTTATGAATATCGGGATATAATTATGTTATTTACAGGGGCAAATACTTATATATTTGTATAATAATTTGTAGAATATATATTCGTGTGAATAGTATTAGTTTCATTGGTGTTGGATTACTCAAGTTTTCAGGTATGTCATATTTAGTCAATCTTTTAGAACCACATGCAAAATAACAACTTTACTAAAAATTCAGAATTTGTACTTATATCAACTTTCCGTCACAAAATTGAGCGTAAAACCATATTATCATATAGCCAAATCCTTTAAGTTTACTCTGACATTTTATATTTAATATTGAAAATACGTATCATCAATAGTTTTATATTCCACTAACAATCCCGTGTTTTAGACTAATTAACAATTTAAGCACGTTTATAATATTTTTAGACAATTACTTATGTAGCATATGAGTACTTCTGTTTTATCAACTTACTTGTCTCTAGTTCCTTTCCGTAACATATTGAAAAGATGGATTGAAAAACCAACAACTACCAGTTAACATGCATTAATAGAAAATAAATAAAGCAGTCCATCCTATGTGTTTTTTGTTACCATATACATTTCTGCTTGGCAAATATCTTAATACTCTATATATGAATTAGTCTATGATTGAACGTAGATTTTCTTTCTAGCCATTCATATAGATGCCCAAACTTCAACCAAATCTAAAAAACTTGCAAAATTCATTTTAACACTGATGTTAGTAATACAAGTGTACAATCTTAGTGCTTAAACGAATTTTAAATTTTATACCGGAGGCAATTTCTCCTACAAATAGATATTTAGGCATATACAAAAATTGTATTTTAGTACTTAGATTTTACCTATTTAAAATTTCCATCAATTCTCATGGACACTTGCAAATTCAATTTTATTAAAAGATAAATACGTTATACCTAAATTAAAGGTTTTCTGTTTCAAATGTAGAATGCGTGACATAACATTATTCAAAATGATTAAAGGCTAACAATTTGAGCATTTATTGTTCATGGTTTTGCCTTACCAAAAACACGGCGGAAGTCACAATTTTATAGCGTAAAATAACAATACCAGAAATAACATCGTTGTTGTTATTATTTCCGGCTTAATTTTTTAATTCAGGGTCAGTTTGTGTGAAACTGTTTCCTTGAAAGTGTTTTTTACAAAAAACCGTTTAACTAGTACATGAGGCATCTTACTTCCGTATATTAAGGATTAGGTGTATTGTTTTATAAGCAAACCGATTATACTATTTGTTCTTTCAGGAACCTTAATGCATTTCTCTTTTGATGCTCAATGTGAAAAAAGCTTGGGCTCCACTTCTGTGTAATCATGTTGAGTGACCGCTTTTACAAACTCCTGAGCTTCATAACTCACTATGGCTACCGCTTTGGCAGCTTAAATCTTCAATTTGATTTGAAAACCCGAAAATTTTACACCTCATCCGATCCAAAACAACTTAGAAGGCTTCGACGAAACTATTTTCTGCTCTTGAGTTGGACTCTACCATCATTGATACCAGTTGTTCGGTGTTATATTCAAGGAGATTTGAATCAATACAACCTAGCATTCTTTTTTTGGAAAACTGGCATCATGATTTCAGCTGTATTTTCTACGTATTATTGGCACCGTGACGAGCTTTGCTCTGTGGGCAATGGTTTAATACAGTTGCTCACTCAACTCTCTGGTAATTTGTACTTTGCAAAAACTAATAACCTCAAATTCATTTTCAAATAGTAAAATTTTGTAAAACTTTAAATAACATTGCATTATATTATTTAATACTTTTTAAAGGAAAATATTTTCCTGATTTCAACCCTAACACGAATACGGTCAACATAATTTTAGATGTCCTTACTTTTGCTACCACCTTGTTGAGTGGGGTTTTCACTTTCTTTGTTTCGTTGATTTGCTTCTACGATCCACGAGCAACCATATGTGTCGGTAATTTAATCCCGTTGAACTACTACACCTATTTTCCTATGGGCATTGCGATCTCCTGTTATCATTTATACATTCTCATTATGATGTTTTTTAATGGTGTGTTTATCTGTGTTTCCGCTATATCTTATATGTTTTATGTAACAATTATAGTGACAAAAGAATTGCTTTTAGGTAAATATCGTTATCGATCAAGGAATATTCTGAGAGAAAGCGATAATTTGAGAATAGTTTATCGCAGCTTTCAGGTACTTCATGCTCACGGTTTTTGCATATTTGGGCATCTTTCTGTATATCTGAATGGAGCTCTCACATTGCTTCCAGCATACGGAATTTCTACGCTTATTGTTCATTGGTTTGATCTGGAAACATTTGCTAAAAGCTCAATACTCACACTTTGCGTATTTGTCATAGTATTTTGGGTTACCATTTTGCAATTTGGAAAGTATTTGTATATTCGAGGGAACAAGATTTTGTGGTCCTGGAAAACAGTATCTTGGAGAGACAAACGGGAAACTAAAGAAATGTCTCGATTTCGAAAAAGCTGTCAGTTAATTTTGATTCGTCATGGGAATGTACTTGTTGTTACAAGAATTACGCAATTTAGTTATATTAAAGGTATATTGAGAGCAGTACTTTAAATCGTTACTTGCACAAGCTGTCGAGGTGGATATTTAAACAAATTTACAATACAAACGACGTTTTATAAATTTTATAAATGTTTCACCCTAAAGTTAATAGCTGTTTATAATAGAATATGAATAAACTTATCAGGTATGACATCTTAGCACATCCCGATTCAGTATTTAAAGATAAACATTAAGAAATTGATAACACACGAGGTAAATTGATATTCCATTTGAGAATAATTTATGAAAATTAAGCAATCTACTTAGTCTAGTAAATGTGCAGTATTTGTAAAGCATCATTGTATACAAATGGATTCATGGGACAGGTATGCGGATTAACAGTGTTATTATCTATTGTCAACAACTAATAAACTTGTACTAATAGAATTCAACCAAATAATCGTCAAATGACAGTTTTTTTGAAAAATAACTTTCTTCTTCATATTAACATGTACAAACAGATGCTCGTAAATACAATGCTTGACTCCAGGTTTTTACAAGCACCATTACAATAAACAATACTTATCAGGAATGATCCCAAAGTGTTCATAACTTCGAGGGTTGCCATTAGTCAAAACTAAGTAATTCGGATATGATGATCACGAATATAAAGTCAATTTGCTGTAATACTGACACTTAATAATAGTTTAAAACAATTTAAATAACGACAAGCGCGCGCGCATGGAATGCATGCATACATTATCAACCAAGTACAACAACCGCATGAAATGCTGCAAATATTTTTAAATTATTTTGAATACAAGCGGGTGATTTGCATGCATACGTTCATACGCAGGTTCAAGCGCGCGCGCTTGTCGTAATTTAAATGGTTCCAAATCATCATTAAATGTCCGTTATACAGCAAGCTGACTTCATATTCGTGACCATCATATCCGAATTACTTAATTTTGACTAATGGTGACCCTCGCAGCTGTGGACACTTTGGGATTATTTCTGGTTAGTTATTGTTGCACTTGCACTAATTAGTTTTTCCATAAACAATTTAAATGGGTAAATGTGAAACTTAAATTTTTCGTGGCAACGTTATGAATATATGAAAAAAATAAACTTAAAGCATGCTCTATTTGATTTAACAAATATTTTTAAACTCTCTTGCATATTATTTTTCAAGCATTTAAATATTTAAGAAGATTTTTTTCCACCACAATCAAGTGCAAACAATTACAATAATATGAAAGAATGTATATCAAAAGGAAAGTTAGTTTTTTGGTTGTGTTTGTTTTCCTTTTGTCTTAATTTACTATGTATCTTAAATTTTGAGGAGAATAAATAAATGTTCTATTAAAGACTTTTAGGTAAATTACAATTGTTGTCTTTTAAAATTTTATATTTAATTCACAAATTATTCTGAAATGTTTAAATACACAAGACGGTTAAGTACTGGTCTCCTTCTTGTGTTTGCTCATTATCGCTACGATATTATTGAGATTGATGCAATTTGTACATATACGTTTTTCAATTCATTTGATTTATAAGTTATAAGATTGTCATTGCATTCACACAGCATTACTTTTTAAATTCTTAAAGACAAATATCTCCGCATTCTCCGTGAACCTGGATTGGTGTATAAACCTAATTTCCATTTTTGCATGTTTTTCACTATTGATATATATTTGTATTTACTTTCATAACGTTAGTGATATGACGGGAGAAGGTCCGGTTATTTTATTACCATATCAGAATCATTCTTGCTAGTAGGCTGAAAAGTTTAAAAATGTGCTACAAGTGTGGAGGTGAGTGGATTTGAATAAGTCGCCCGTTTTTCTCCCACCGTTTTATCATTGCTGGAGAAGCCTGAGTCAACAAAGAAAATTATGTGCCAATAAAAAAGGTGAAATGCTGGAAAACGTAGCCATGAAAAAGCAATGTTTATACAAGCAAATTACCCTAAATTTGCCGTTGAGCTTTAAATGGAACAGTTTGGGCATGTTGAGGAAAGCATACTCAAACACGGAATCTAGAAGCACTGAAAAGTTAGATCTGGAGTCCAGTAAGCAGTAGCTCCAGTTCATTCAATTCTGAGAAAGTAAATATTTAAAAAATGATGAGCAGGAAATAAATTAAAATGACTTGGACAAGAATAAATGGAAAAATTAAAAATAGCGTCCGGAACAGCTAACCAGATAAATTTTCGATAGAAAAAGGCCGACAAAATGGAAGTTGAGCAGACGCTGTTGCAGTAATTGGTACTCCCAAAAACAGGGATTGCCAAAATGTGGATTTCCGACGGACACGGGAAGTTTTAATAAAAGTAAGCGACAATTTTTCCAATTGAGTCATATTTTGGAACAGGTATTGAAGCGGTGCGTGTACCCAAATAGACGAAAACGCGGTCGAAATAGACAATTTGGTTACGTTTGCAAAAGTTTGATGTAACCACTTTGCCAGCGGTAGTGTTACTTCATTGCTAAAGTCAAGGGCGCTATTGTATTTCGCCAGTTCAACATAAAGTTCGTCGTCTTTCATTCTCAACATTTTTGGGGAAGCCAGTTGCAACTTCATCTTCTTGACATTAGGAAGATGTTGATCTAAAACGACATCCACTAGTTGACAGCTTGTAGCATGAACAAACACTGACTCCAAACAAGGCATCACGGGCAAGGTTAATGGTGTCACCACTTGTTTCCTCTGTGGTGTCATTTCTTACTCCTTTCATTTTCAAATTTCTGAGCGTACGACAAACCCGCTCCAAAATCTGGTATATTAGTCGGCTGCCGCCATTGGAAACGTTGGGAACAAACAACGTTAGCTGAGTTAAGCGTGGGAATAAGTTGTTCATCATAAGTTGTTCCAGCTGCTCGTTGGTCATTTCTCGGGCAATCTCCATTTGAGTAAGTGATGGAGGTAGATGGAGATTTTTGAAGTTCATAGGTACATGCCCTGTACTTGTGAAGCTACCCTCCAAACAGAAACAAGTGAGGTTCGTACTCGCAGACAAAATGGATTGGACCCCGGAAGTGATATTCTTGTACAGAACGCCATCATCATCATTGGAATTAGGAGCATTGTAGAAAAATTTCAAGGAAAGGTTTTTAAGCTTTTGGAGGGACAGTGGGTAGTTTGTATCCAGAATCTGAAGCGGGTGATTAATTGGAATGCCAAGTAATGAAAACTCTAAACGCAAGTTCACCAGTCCACTGTTGCACAAATGGAGACAATTTTTGAACGCATTTTGTTTTTCTTCTATTTGCCGAGACCCGAAACTGACACCAAGTTTGAAAGGAGGAACTCTGTCGAGCACACGGGATGAAGAGCTGTATACGTCCAGAAACTGGCCAAAAGTGGGGTCTTTATCAAATTCGAAATTTGTTGATAGAGAAAATTTGAGTAGAGGTTGTCCAGATTTTAGGAGGCACTTGGTAACCGATTCTAACCAGGCCCTTTGAACAAGGCGACAGGAGTGAGCGTTGCCTGTAATTAACTGTCCTTTGTGGTCATGAACAACAAAATCCAGAATTATTTCTCGCAACTGGAACAAAATAGAATAAATTGTTCTCAAAACATACTGCACTGTAAATATGACGACGGATTCCAACAATTTACCATATCGATTCCAAACACAAGGCGGTACAAGTCCCTTGTTCGTTTATCCAGGTTCCCTGCCTGGATTAGTTTATATTGTGATCCTAATAAAGGGAAAGCATTATTTCCCCTCTTTGTTGGAGCACTAGAAATAACCACGGCCATTGGAATTTTTAATATGGAGCTTTTTAATTTACCACTGTGAACGTTGTGGTAGTTCTTGTAAGAATACGCCACGTTTGTTCAACAAGTTGACACGTTGGTAGGCAGGACACCTAAATTTCACTAGTACACATACAGTTCCAAGAAGAGTAAGCTTTATGGTTGCATATTTTTTGACACATTTTATAAAGCTTAATGTTAACGACATTAATGACGTATTTACCAAGCCTACCTGATTTTTTAAAGAAATGTATGGTTTGCTCGTCAATAATAAAGTTTTATGGATTACGACAATTATAGAATTTCGGCGAAATTAACAGTAGTATCAAATTTAAATCAACGAGAATTGTGTAAACCCAAATTTACCACTACTGAAAGAGTCGAGTAGATGTTGAAACTTGCCATAAACCACAATGACGATAATGACGATGAAACTTTGACGACCCCAAGGGAACAAAGGAGTCAATCATTTTAGGCCAAACTTGCATAGTCTCATATCTATTCAATATTTAGATGTATACCAAGTTTTAGATATGATTGCTACTTGGAAAAAATTGACCTCAAACCCCAATCTTTGAACTCGTAAAAGCTATTGAGCAAATCTCTGGATTGGCACAATTTCAAAACTGGTTTGCCTACAAAAGTCGTCAGGCTGATAGTCATACATACACAGAGAAAGACAGGAAGGCAATCTCATTAACTAATGAGTACTTAATCTTTAATTAGTTAACAAGCCATTATTTATAACCGTAGTTTGAAATAAATGGGAATAAAGTATCCACAGATTTTTATTTGAACTCATTCCACCATAAACAAAATAAAACGGACGATAATAAATTTTAACAACACAAACTTTTTGATTGACAAACACTGCAAATATGAAGCGAACAATTACTGTTTGTTTCGATCTTGCACTTGCAAATGAAATGAATACATACATCCTTGGGACTAGTTTTCTTCACAGAATAGTCCCCAAGTAATGGCTCATTATTTGTATCGTTGAGAATTTGTTCCATTGTCTAGAAATGTCATTGTACCAGTACAACAGGGTTTTTTTCAGACTCTGATATTGAATAAGCAGCTTCAATAAATTCAGTACGAAGAAATAGAGTACAACATTTTATAAAAAATATTGTCGGTACTTTATGCACTTTGAAAGCATGCGACTGGAGTAACGGAATCATTTCAACAATCTTTACCTGTAGCCGATAAACAACCAAGTCTTCGCGCATATTGCCACTTAACTCGAACTTTTCAGTTTTATGGTCAGAACCTTGTTTTTGTGTAAACGTAGGCAAATTGTTTATGGACTGACGAGGATTTACAAAGCATTTACATTAACCGTCTACTATTATTTTAAATGGGTATAAGCTTCACATTCGTCTGTTTTTAAACGTTGCTTTGTACTCATTATTAATTACCCAAATCTGGCTGTAACGCCTCCTGTAATGTCAATGGTGTAATTTTACTCAATCAATTGTGGGAACCATTGAAGACAATAGACAATTATTATTATTATTAAAATAAAAGTTTACGTGAAGCAAATGTATGCATATTGCAGGACCATGGTTGTTCGTTATATTTACGTTTTTACAGGTAAATTACAAAAACAAGCCTTTCTGGACTTGCACAAGTGAAATCTGAAAAATTAGGAATTACCCTAAAATCGCTATTGTTATCGAACAAGATTGGGAGGGACGTGACACAACGGTCACTTACCAGTGTAAACTCAACGTTAACAACACAAACGCAGTGTACAATTTATATGCTGACCGGCGCTAACGGACTCGATGACCAATTTTTGTAGCGCGTATTGTACCAAACCTTCCAGGACCTTTTAATGGCCAAGCTAACTAATTTTGCAAAGTATACTATTTAAGTGATATGAACCCCGATTTCGACGACAGATGCAAATGAACAAATAAAGGAAAGCTATTTAAACCTCAACCTTCCAGTGTTTTAACGATCAAAAATTATTCATCTATTTCAATTGGATTTTTTTAAATGTGTTACTCAATCAACTTTCCTGTATCAACGACAATGAAAAATAAATCAATTAACCCAGTTTTATTTTTGTTAATGTAACTTAATCTCTAATCTAGACATTATGACAGACTGATTTGTAGGACTGGGAGCAAACAAGAGCTTGGCATAACAATAATTTTGCCCCATATTGAAAATTACATACCTCGTCCATATTGTAACTTCTACTTGAACTACTGTAGTTTGTGCTCTAGTTAATCAATACCATGAATTTTAAATTTATGTCATTTCTTCTTTGGGGGGGGGGGGGTTATTACACGAAAATTTGATAGGGTGGCTAGTCAAATTTCCTCTATTTATAATGATCAGCAATATTCCGCATATAATTTATGAAAGTAAACCAAACTCTAGTATACTGAAATATAGTAAATGATGAGAACGAAGACCAGTCATGGGATTACACTATAAGTCATAAAGTTGGGAACCTGTGAAAACATACATACATACATATGTTTATTTTTCTAAACCAAATACGTGCACTACTAACTTCTTTCTAGTCAGCGTCACAAAATATTTATGGGAAGGATGGTATGTGGTTTTATTTGCCTTTTTGTGGGTAATTCGACATCCGTTTCTGTCTGACGAAATTGTTTTGATACAAAATGAACCCAACACCATCATATCCTTGAATGTGCAGTATTAGGCTTGAAAGCATTACTTTTGTTATTAGTTGCATCCAGACCGCTTGTCTTACAAGCATTTATTTTTATAGGCACATCTTGTGACTATATATGTTCCTCCATCGTGTCCGTAAGTCCGCATTTCCGTCAGTACGATAACTCTTGAAGGGAAACTAATTTTTAAATTTAGGTTTCGCCACATGACCTAGAGCTCAGATGAGTTAAGAGTTCGAAGTTGGGCGTGCGGACCACCAGTGGTTCAAACCTTGAAATTTGTTTTGCTCATAACTCCAAGAAGGTAAAGCCATTTGAGATATAGATTTTTCTAATAGACTAACAGTGACAAAGGCAGTAACATTTGTCAGCCTGCCATCTCGGTTACACCTTGGCGCAGAAACAAGGAACCCTTTGTATTTTTAAATACTTTTAAAATAGCTAGTACGTCACAAATTTGGTACACATGCCATAAAGGTACCTGTTTATGTGTACCAAGTTTTAGCCAGATATTGGCTGACAACTGTGACCTGTGGCAGGTGCGATCAAAGTTCAATTCGTCGTTAACATTATGCTTAATTACATTTGATGCATATATTATCAATATGCTGGATAGTTTGGCTGACTTTAACGCAAACACTGAATTGATATGCCTACTTATAGTTAACCACACTTTTATTTTTATTTTATCCTGTTCGTCTATTGTAAATCCTTGATGTTAATATCATTACATTCTATTACAACAAAAAATAAGGTCGTTTATACTTTACATTACTTGAGTATCAAAATTTTTATTTAGTACGAAATGCAATTACATTTAAAATAAGAATCATAACAAATCTGTTACATTCAGGTTGAGTTTACTATTAACCTTAAAAGTATTAGTTAGAATTTCGATTAGTAAAATGTCAATTCTTATAAGCGAAAAGAATATTTCCGTGCCTTTTCCTATACACCATAAATTACTTGTCCCATCACCAGGTTCCAATATTTCCATTTTGGTAAGTCTAGACGAAAATGTCTGCACTTTTCTGGATTATCCGTCTACTGGAATGGAGTGCAGTTTTCGGTATCCAGGATACTGCACTCGTTGTGACATACGTGGAGGCTACTTTTCTGGAGAAAAAATTGATTACTTTGGGGTGGGTCACTGGACCTGCCGCCTATTATGGTATTTGACACTGTTTGCCGTTGTTCCAGGAGTAGCTGGTAACGTCATGATTGTCCTGGTTTGTCGACGACGGCGAAAAAGTTCCACATTCATTTATCCGGAGTCATTTACATTTTTACTAAGTTTGCTGGCCACAGTAGATCTAATGGTTTGTGTGACAACCATCTTTTACTCCACCACATTAATCGCTTTACTCGGTAACAATCACTCTTAATATTTTTATAAAAATCTAACATTTCAGAAATTTGTACAAAAATTAGTTTCTTGTTTGTTTTAGAAAATTCCTGTGGAAAGAAAGTGAGAGAGGTCAGCTTGTATGGTCTGGTCTGGTCTGGTCTCGTGACATCTAGGTCGGGTACCTTTTTATACACAATCTCCATCCTAATTACTTGTGTAATAACGGCAGAACGCTGTCTCGTTATCACCTACCCAATACGCTTCCGAGCGGGATTCTCCTTTTTCAAAACTCGCCTAATCGCTGGCGCTGTAGTAATTTTTACCATTGTCTTGCTAATCCCGGATTGTTCTTCGTATTATGTGGGCCCCAATATTTATGGGTCTGAAGGGATTGGATGGGATGTGCCTAGTATGAGGTGTATCCCGTATATTTACCTACCATCAAAATTGTACACATTTTGGTTGGACGCGCGTATGTTGAGGATGTTTTACAAATTGCACTACTTTATTTGTTCTCCATTTCTCCTCATCATAAACCTGCTCTCCTACAAAACGGTAATAATTTCAAAAATTTGTGGGTGTTTTTTTTCAGCAGGACAATTAATTCACTAATTGGTTTTGGTTTTATGATCTTTTAGATAAGAAAAGTGTCCACCGGTCGACACCAACTGAACCGCAGTCAGTCTGAGGAACTCCAAGCAGCACGAATGTTCATGCCAGTAGTAGTCGTATTACTCTGTTTTAACATTTGGCCTGCCATAACATTCTTTTTAATGATTTACAAGAG
>JAHZNB010000231.1:0-10243 GCA_027744295.1 Callyntrura guangdongensis | reverse complement strand
AATAATGTGTTTCCCTGTAACACTTGAATTGAAATCCAAATCTACTATGCTATCCATCCAACTAAAATGAATGCATCTGCTTTACTGGTTGCTTAAATTACTGCTGACGGCAATTTTACTTAAGGTAAGCTTCACAAAAAACAAAATGTTTCTGACCAAATACGCCACACGCTGTGCAACACAAGTAAACTGTTGACTGTCATATTAGAATTCATAGCTAAGGTGCGTACAACAAAAATGGAGACTAGTTTTTATGTGCAATTTAACATGCAAAAGACAAGAAAATCAGGAAAACGGTTTTATTTTTTGTATTCCATATTATATATTTCAAGTCTCAAATGACATGATCAGTCAAAAAAGTCGTCACTGCGAAAGCGCGGTGCAATCGTTTAAAAACGTCTGTTGTAAAAGCATTTTGCCCTAGTGCAAAAATTTAGCCTTACGGTCAAGGTATCCTACCGTAAAACAGGCACATATTGCAAGTATTATCGATTCTACACATAATGGGATGATTAGCAGGTATCCAGCTACTGGTTCACCGGAATATCAAAAACCTTCGAGAATTTAGTCTTGCAATGGCAGCCTCAATATGTAAAAAACGAGTAAAATCTAACCTTTCCACTTAAATCAGATTTGCTGCAGCAAAAATTAAACTTTTGTACATTGCGTACTATTAAAGTTGACATACTGGAGACTAAAGTTTATACCGAGTGAAGAAGGGTGGTAAAGTATGTTAATGATCAGTAAAAATTGAAAGTTGATTATTGCAACCTGTCGAAAGGGTTTTGATCAAGAAAATATTTTTCCCAAATTTTTGGAGCTTTGAAGAAGGTTACATAGGTTCGACTTGACCTGTAAAATGCTGTGTTTATCAGTCTATACTCTATAAATTTCCTGGAAAAAGCTTTTAAAATGAACGACTTCCAAAGCCTGTACCGAGCTTCAATAGAAAGCAATTTTTTGGCTGATATATCATTTGAAACTTTAAAATGTAGAAAATACAAAAATAAAGCCGTTTTCCTGATTTTCTTGTCTTTTGCATGTTCAATTGCACATCAAAAATATACTCACTATTTTTTGAACGCACCTTAATAATATTATAGACTTCCTAAATAATATAACATCCTTGTATAACACTGGCGTAGATAGGGGGCACATGGGGCACCGGAGGCCCCCCAAATGGCCAGCGAAAGAAAAAAAATAACAATTTTTCAAACTTTTTGATAAAATTTTGAGCGCTCTTCGTGCGATTTCTTCAAATTTTATAACCTTTCTTACTATATTTGGCGATTTCTGGAGTCATTTGTGGGAAACATGAGCGTTTCGCTGAAAACCCCGAATTTTGACAATTTAACCTTACGAAATGGTCATTTACACGATATGTTGACCCCTGGTTTTCCATAAATTGGTACTCAAAATGGAAATTTTGAAGAATTATACCAGAATTCTTTTCGCGCTCCCCGCGGACACCCACCCTCGTTGTAATTTTTAGGTTGTGCCTCCCCCAAATTTTTTGAACTGGCTACGCGCTTGCTTGTATAATACCTACACTTGCATTGCTATCATTACTATCGTGCGGCAATCGTCAATGTTGAGAGGACGATAATGTAACGTTCGTGCCGTGTATATAAATATCGCATTTCGTTTTTTGCATGTTGTAGAGATATGCTCTCAAGGTCATCGGCACTAGTATAGCTATAAAGTTGAAAAGTGGAAGCACTCACAACACTCCACAAAGTCTATCATGTATTTGTTTTGCAAAGTTTCAATAATTGTGTACAGTGCTTAAGTTCATAACACTTTTTAGTGACTGTTCTGTTCAGTACTGTACAAAAAAACAATGGCATCTTCAAAGGCGTCAGAACAAAGCACCCAAAGTGAAATGGAGTTAACCGAAAAAATCAAAGAAATAATCCGCTCCAATGGAATCACGGACACTATTTCAGAGATCACTGTCAAGGACGCTGGGTTGAAAGGAGAGGGATTCATAAGTTTAACTCAAGTTGTAACTATTAAATTCGAGAATCCGCAAGTCAAAGATCTGAACTTGTTTGTCAAAAGGCATACTTCCAACTCTTCCCACACCGAATTGATAACGGAAATGAAAGCGTTTGAGAAGGAGGGAAGGTTCTTGATGGATTATGTAGCAGCGGCAAAAGAGATGTGCAAGGTTAAAGGGTAAGACTTGAAAGAAGTAATATAGAACACAGCGAATGAGTAAAAGCACGTGAAAATACAAACAATATTCAATAGATTTACAGCTTTCATACGCAAACATGATAATAAACATCACTGGTAATCTTTTTAGTGTTAATAGATTCACAGCTTTCATACGCAAACATGATAATAAACATCACTGGTAATCTTTTTAGTGTTATACTGTCATAATGTATGTAAACAGAGAGTATCACAAAATATAAATGCACTGATGTAAATCTCACTGTGAGTCGACATATAAAACTCCCAAATAAACTTTTATAGTATTTACAGTAATGTTCTGTGTTTACTACTATACTCTATACTCCTATCAAAAGTTGGCTGAAGGTTGGTTGAGTAGATAAACTCCTACTATGATAGTAAATCCCTGGTCAGGTCTTGACAGACAAAGTTGGCAAAGCCATACAATATGATAATTTTACAAATAGTGAAAGCTGAAAGTTTTATTTAACTAAAAACTACATGATTTATTGCTTTTGCTTTATGTGAAGAATAATTACTTCTTTTTAAAATAAGAAATTATTTTTTTATCAATGCTTTTGCAACTGTCTAAAACACAAAAGTCACGACGGACTTGTTGACTTTTACCCAAAATGTTATTTTGGAGACGAAGAGTTGATAGTTCTTGAACATCTTGTGCTGGACAAAGGCTATGAAATGCTGGACAAGAAAGTACTGCAGGATTTGGAAGCTGCAAAGTATGATTTAAATTAGCCAAATGTTAATAGTTTAATCGAAAGAGTAGTGCCGATCAATTAAAAATAATAACTTTAATTAGAGTTGCAATTACAACACTTGCTAAACATCACGCCGTTTCCTATGCCATGATACAAGAAATTGGCGGAGAAAAGAATTTTTTCCAAAGGTTTCCAGTTCTGGAATATGAGTGTTTTGACAAACCTGTAATTGTTGCAATGGTTGAGCCATCTTTTGATAATACAATTAACTCAAATATAAAAATTTTGGAGGTACATATATTAACTTGCTTGTTCATACTCACAAACAAAAAATGCGGCGAAATAGCAATTTATTGTCATTTGAAATTATATGTAATTCAAGACAAGTGATGTTCCGGGAGGAGCAGAGGCAGCAGCAAAGTTTAAATCGTATTTGGGGAAACCATTGGGGATAACTCTGAAAACCATACGCGAACGGGACAGTACCGATTTCTTGGTACTCAACCACGGGTAAAATTCATGAGAAAAACGAGCATCTTCCACTCTCAGAGTTGTTTGGAAGACAAAGACATGATGAAAAAGAATAGAAGCATTTATGGTGCATGTTTACTTGTTCGTGTATGTATCTAGCGATTTTTGGAATAATAATATGATGTTTTTAAAGGACAAAGAAACGAACAAGATAATGCATCACGTGGCCATTGACTTTCAGGTAAATTGCCGAACCCAGGAATAGCTACGTTAGAAAGTATAAATGCGTTTTTAACTGCAACCCATTTTTATCATCAGATTATTCGCTACAACACTCCAGGTTTAGATATTGGATACTACATGTACACCAGCTTACAACCTAGTGTGCGACGTACCCATTTGCACGAATTGCTGAAAATATACACGGAAACGTTGAATAGTACCACGAAGGTCTTGGGATGGCCAGTGAATTTAACTTTTGAGGTGAAAGATTTTAAATGTACCCGAGATTATTAAAACCGCGTACACACTAGCTAAGCAATTAATTTTCGTTCTGAACTCAAGAAACAAACCGTGGTTTTTTGGCTAAGAAATTAATGTCTCATTTGCAGGAAATTTTGCTGGACTTTCGTAAGTAAAGTTAGTTTTGGTTTCTGGATGGGTATCCCAGTTGCCGTCGGACCTGGAATGACCATTTATGATGGAATTGATATTAGTGAGATCGATTTAAAAGACTGGGCGGAAACGTTTGATAGATTGATGAATAAATGGATTGAGGAAAATCCCGACAAAACAAGCCAAGTTGCGGAAGAATTGGTGAAATTGTTTAATGAATATGAAGGACTACTCCTGACGGATAATAAGTGAACTTTTTTAATGCATAGGTTTATATATATTTTAATTAGAGGGAAAATACATCACATGGTAATGGCTGCGTAAATTACGTTATTTTCAATTTTATAAGCGAGAAACAATATGATTTGGTTTGACGTATTTTTTTGAAATTCAATAATGTCCAATGAATTTTGAATTCTATTTCGGCGAGCAACCAACATGATACAAAGCATAGCATGGAGTAAAGAAGTAATAAGTATTATAAATAAAAAATGTAAAAGTTGGTACACTAGTTGTAGAGTTTTGATATTTTTCAATGAAATAAAGTACCAAAAATATTAAAAAATAGTTTTATAACACGTAAGCGTGATATCTTATTAAATTATATTATTATATTATAATATAATAACGAAAATGCATAAAACAAAAATTAGTCAGCGCTGCGTTTCGAAAGTAATCAACAATGGTGCTCAGTATTAGAATTTTGATCTGTCGATCAAGTTTAATTATATTACACTGAAATCGCAAAATTCTGGCGCATAAGAGAAATTGCATACTTCATCGGGATGGAAATAAATTGTGAATGACTGAAAGTGGCAGGTATTTGCAAGCTAACAGGGCAAAGTGAGACAGCTACTTTAACTTTATGCACTTTTTCATAGTTAGACAAATTAAAGTTGAAGTCGAAACCAATTCAATTAGTTTTTGTTTGTTTTGTTTATTCCATACAGTATGGTGATTTTATTTTCAATTCGGTCAATGCAATGTTCTAAATAAATTTTAATTCGGCATTGGGTTATTTATATATATATTTTTTTTACAAATATACCGCGTGAAAGCGCTCAGCAATGGGATACCAAATTTTGCGATTTTCATCAAAACTAAATTTAAAATTAAAAAATGACACAAAATGAGTCATGACGTAGCGTTAAAAGATCATAGGTCCATCGTGATTTTTTTTCTCGATTACAGTGAAAAAAAGAAGCATTATCCAATAGTATCTCCATCCTGAACAAAAGTGAGATTTAAACGAAACGGAATCTAATAGCTGAGCGAGGGTCCGTATCCACTGAATGGCAAGCACAATCATATTTGCGTATTCAGATTTTTACAAGTAAAACAGTGTAGTGTATAAAAAGAAGTACTGTCGTACACTACACGGACAAAACGTTCAGAAAAAGTAGAAAGAGAATATATTAGTATGTTAAATGTTAGGTATAATGGTTTTCGTCTTTACTGTATTGGTTTTTGGTTGAAGAATCGTACAGGTTGGACCCAGCAACTGATAGTGACGCATTTCAGCAAAATATAACGACTTTTATATCGCATCATGTACATTTTGTTAGTCCACATGAACTAACATAGAATACCTCAATTTGTCAGTCCTATTATGTACTGTACATGTAAACTGAAGTAAGGAAAGAGCATTTTCTAATATCATGTAAACTTGCATCATCAAAGCTTGTTATATGCTACGTCTTGTTTACTGACAATGGGTTTCACAAAAAAACACATGGTGGTTAGTTGGTATATCACTATCACTATTTGAACAAACTTGCTAAAAGTCAAGAGTCACCTATGCATGTGGACGGTTTCCAAGTGTGGTATAAATTTCAACAGGTGAAGTTCCATCAAAAAAATTAGTCGCCTATAAAACGATTCCAATGAAGTCAGAGTGTCTGAAACTGTTGTGAGTGAAACGAGAAAAAAGAAAACCCGCATAAAATATATGTCAAAACATTTTTATTAAAATTTAAAATGCCACCAAATCCGGAAACTAACTTGCCAGAATCATCAGAGAAACTGATTGAAAAATTCAAGGAAATTTTAAAAAATAATGGAGTAACTGATCCTGTGTCAGATGTGATCATGAACTCTGGTGGTTTACAGGGAGAAAACATGTGCAGCGAAACACAATGTGTCACTGTCAAATTCGAAAATCCAAACGTAAAACCATTAAATTTATTTGTCAAGCTTCAAACGGCAAGCCCAACGCACAGAAAATTCTTGGAAGATACACGAATGTTTGAGAAAGAAGCAACGTTTCTTATGAAATATATTCCAGCTGCGAGAGAATTTTGCAGTAAAAAAGGGGTAAGAAAAACTCACATGAATCATATGTAATTTCACTATAAATTATAATGAATTTTACACCTGAAATTTCTGAATCTCTCAGACACGAAGAGCTGCTAAATATTTACCCAAAATGCTATTACGGGGATGAAAAAATGGTTGTTTTCGAACACCTTGTTGTTGACAGTGGATATGTTCTGCTGGACAAGCAAGAACAACAGGATTATGAATGTGCAAGGTAGTTAGAACAAAACGAATATTCATTTTTTCATAAATAAATACAGAATAAATTAATAATTTACCAAATCGCCAACTAGTAAAATAGTCTTTGCCTTTTGCTTTCTGTATGCTAGATTTGCACTTACAACTTTGGCCAAGCACCATGCCATATCTTACGCTTTTATGAAAGAAAATGGCGGACCAAAAGAATTCTTCAGCAGATTTCCAAATCTTGATTTCGAACCATATCATCAGGAAATTGTTAAAGAAATGATGGCAGGGATGACGGAAAATTCAATAAAAACAGATATTCAGATGCTTGAGGTACATACATGTATTTTAATTTAAACGTCGCGTTTAATCTGATGAAGATGTGCAATCTTTCTAGTTTTTTAATGTAAAAATTTCATCATAGTTTGGAACTAATATACACGTTATTACGCACGTATACATATACTGACCACTCATTTAAAATTTAACTGTTCCAATTAAATTATTTAAAATGGAGCTATTCTTTTCACCTGGGTCATTCAAAAAAATTGTAACATCTCTAAAAAAATTCTTTCTTATTTTTAGTAACATCTAATTTGTAGTATAGGTATACTCGTATTATGCAAACTTACGTGTGTTCAAACAATGACTCCAATATATGTCTCCAACTTTATAATTTTATAAATTGAGATTTAAAATGACGATGAGGGATAGAACTGGATAGAACTTTTATTGTTATTAATAGAAACAACATGTCTATTAAAAGTAGTGTAGATAATGTCTGGTGTCTTCGGTTGTTAGCGTCGGTGACAAAAAGGATATGATGACTTATACATATTGTTAATATGACTTTTAGCTTAATACACAGATGGGTATTGTCACAAATAATTATGTAGAAATGGAATATTTTTGTAATTAGATTTTTAGGCTTTGTATTCTCTCCTCTTTTCAATATTGTGGAACACCCGGTTTCCTGTTATGCTATTTTCATAATTCTTTGTAATTGGCCGTTTTACGTTGAGAAAGTGTTATGAATGTTTTATTCCTCAATTGAGACAATTTTTATATTTCTGTTTGCATTTTTAGAAATCCAGTATAGAAGGTAAAGAAGAAACCATTTCCATACTTAAAGCTCATCAAGGCAAAATATTTTCAGCAACACTGGAATCACTGGAAAAGGATGCTACAGATGAGTGCTTCCGAGTACTTAATCATGGGTAAGTGCCATGGGTAAGAACATTCTCATAATATGTATTGGAGTACTTAAAATCAATATTTATCCGTCATTTAGAGACTATTGGAATAACAACATGATGTTTCTAAAAGACAAAGAAACGAATGCAGTGATTGGCCACAAAGCAGTTGACTTTCAGTTGACAAGATACGGTACACCTTCAATTGATTTGGCATATTATTTCTACACCAGCGTGAAAGGACCTATTCGTCGAGAGCGGTTTGAGGAGTTGATGAGGTTTTATTTAGAAATTTTGAAAAGCACCACAAGTGATTTGGATCATCCATTAGAAATGAGTTATGAAGTAAGATATTTACATTTCCAGGAATATGTATTGTATAAAAATTAGAACGCCTGTAAATTTATTTTCATGTAAACGTTTTAAGGAGTTTGTTTGCTGATTACCGGAAGAAGATCAAGTTTGGATTTTGGATTGGCATGACCATGTTTGCAGGAGGTGGTTACGCGATAGTAAAAGATTTGGATCCTAACAAACTCGAAATGGGTGAATGGGCGACGCTTTTTAACAAACTTATTGAAGAATGGATTGAGAAGAATCCAGAGAAATCTTTGGAGACTGCACAAACCATTCATGAATATGTCAGTGAGTATAGGCAATGGACCGGATGTTAGTGGAATGCAGTAGTAATGCAATAATTAATTTCACTATTATATACTCCGGGTCGTACAATAAATTTCACCAGTACAAAAGTCATTGAAAAGTACGTGCGCCTATGTCAGTAGTTAAACATTTGCTCATCATGAGAATTATTCTTGCGTTGCATACTGTACGTATCATACACTGACAATGAGTAAAGAACGTTATCATTGATCATAGAATGATTAACTCCAGCCCAAGCTACAATTGTATTACATTTTGTTTTCCACGACCTTCAAATGACATCTCTTTAAACATAAACTATATTCTGTTAATTTCACATACCCATACACAAAATGAAATATCCAGTAGTGTGATTACGTAGCGTAGCGTGATTGATTACGCTGCTACTATACGTACTTTTTTATCCCATGCATTACAGTATTCTGTTACAACCACAATACCTAGTCAACGCTATTTCAAAGCACAAACATCGTCATCGTCGCATTCCTGCTGAGATAGAAAGCGAGACACACAAATAACTTCCAGGTAAACAATGCCGTTTCAATCAAATCTGATACCAAGAAAAAATAAGCTTCAGATACAAATAAATGTGTAGTCTAGACTCAGATGACACGTTTAATGAAACAAAGTTGTATACGTAAAAGTATACGGTATAAAATAGTTTATACGAATACCAACGTATTTAAATTTTGGAAACAACGAAACAAGTGATGAAAGCTTTATCAATTGAAACAAAGTTGGGTCTTGCGGCAAGATTCTATTCTGCTGTTGTGAACACTATCTGATATAAATAATGTATATTGTATATATGCATGCTCCAGATATACCTACGGCTACAGCCTGTCAGCCGTGAAACACCATATCACCTTGAATTTCAACAGGTGAGCAGAATGATGGAACACAGCACTGCTAAATTAATTACTGGTGCATTGCTTGCTTAGCTTAGCAGAGAAACCTCGTCGCATTTTGTTTTTCACTATTTCATCATCATCATTAACTGCAAATGTGCTTCTATATTGGGTCGTAAGACAATTACTGATTCCTGTACATCAGCATCAAGAGGACGCGTGTTGTAAGCACCTAATTGATAGAGTAGTTAACTATCTTTGTGAAAATATGGACTCGACGGAGAATTTGGATGTAAAATACAAGCAAATTCTCAAGGACAATGGAATCACTGAGGAAGTTAGTGAAATTACAGAAACCAGCCCTCCAGATCTCAAAGGCGCTGGAATGACGAGCAAACCACTGTATGTCACCGTGAAATTTAAGAATCCAACTGTGAAATCGTTAAACCTGTTTGTTAAGCTCCAAGTCGGAAATGAATCGCAGAGAGCAGTGTATGAGTCCATGAAGTTATGCGAGAAAGAAGTCAGATTTCTTACTAAATATGTGCCTGCGGTACAGGAATTCTGTGAACTGAAGGGGTAACTGGAGAAATATATAACGTATGTGTCCATTTCTCTTTGTCCTTTTTCAACTCACACATCATCAAACATTTTTGTTTTTGGTTATTCGCTTGTGTAGAATGGCCCACTTGGTAGACATCTATCCCAAATTCTACTACGCAGACAACGATATGGTTGTCCTTGAAAATTTAACAAGCAAAGGTTACATCCTTTTGAGCAAGCAAGAGCGCCAAGGTCTGGAGTCTGCTAGGTAATGCTAATGAATGCAGTGATATTGCATTTGATGATATATCATTTGCTCATTTCTCCGACGCTATGAATGTATATATGTATTTCAAAATTAAAACTGATACCTTGTAATTGCACAGAGTAGCGCTAACCACCCTAGCAAAACATCACGCCATGTCGTATGCATTTATTAAAGAAAGCGGGGGAGCTGAAGCATTTTTCGAGCGCTTTCCCAATTTTAATTATGATTTATTCAGTGGAGACAATG
>JAHZNB010000230.1:0-18138 GCA_027744295.1 Callyntrura guangdongensis | reverse complement strand
AAAAGAATTAAAGTTTACGGTATTTTGATTTAAATTACAAATTAAATTGTTTAAATTACCTTAATTAACATTAAATATTACAAAACACATTTTTCAGAAATGATTAGGTAAATTTATACTAATTTTTACTTAATTACATTCAATAACAGTAAACAAATGCGATTCAGCAAAGGATTAAAGGTAAGTAATATTACTTTGAAATATTTCAATATACGTTATGATATTTTAAACTTGCAAATTAAGAGATATTTATAACATAAAGACTCACCTCTATACATATAACCTCCAATCTGTTTCAAAATTGTGAAGTAATTTTACGAACTATTACTAAGAAATACAAAAACTCCCTTCATAATGCACAAAAACTAGGAAAAGCAAAGACAATTATTTGTAATTTAGTATAATTTTTGATGACGACGGGGCAGTGGAAGAAAATTAGTTAATAGAGGTGCGCTGGCATACATGCCGTTTTCATACTGGTTATTTAGGCACATGTATATGTGACTATATAATTTTCCTCCATCGTGGCCGTCCGGCCGTCCGGCCGATCCGCGATAACTTTTGAAGGAAAAGGAATTTTGAAATTCTGTTTTCGCTAATCGATAGATATGGTCAATAGCTCGAATGAGTTCGAAGATGGGCATTTGGGATCGACCCCTTGAGGGTCAAACGAGGGGTCAAGCCTTAAAAATAAATTGGCGGACTTTAACGCCAATACTACACTACACTACGCTACATGTGCCTACTCTACTATTTACAAATATTTATTAACTTACGTAAGCGTAGCTAGTAAGTTTTTGAGATTGGAATCATGTCTGTCGGTCTGTGAACACTATTACTCAGAAACTAATTAAAATGTTCAAATTCTGTTTCCACCAATCAATAGTTATTGTTAATAACTTGGATGAGTTCGAAGATGGGAGTTGGGGGTCAATCGGGGGTCACTTTTAAAATCAATACATGATCTATATATTTTAATGCACATATAGATAGACCATACGAAGTTATAACATGTAGCTAGTAAGTTTTTGAGATTGGAATCATGTCTGTCGGTCTGTGAACACTATTACTCAGAAACTAATTAAAATGTTCAAATTCTGTTTTCACCAATCAATAGTTATTTTTAATAGCTTGGATGAGTTCGAAGATGGGAGTTGGGGGTCAACCCCCCCGGGGGTCAACCGGGGGTCACTTTTAGAATCAATACATGATCTATATATTTTAATGCACATATAGATAGACCATACGAAGTTATAACAATTTGCAAAATTTGACTTAAATTGGTTGACACCATGGTCCCCTAGGGGGCGGCAAAGATTGAAATTTGTTTTGCCCATAACTTTAAAACGGTAAATCCGTTTAAGAGGGGGTTTTTACTAATCGACTAACATTGACATGTCATCTTCTTACGATCGCTTACGTAAGTTATATATTTGAATTTTACACTCATCTCGTTACATAAGTAGTAATAATAGTAATAGTAATGATGATAATTATAGTAATTTAAACAATTAAATTTACAATTTAAAGCAAAATAGTAATCTTAAAATAGTCCGTAAAAATTGATATCCAATTGCAAAATCTGTAGTGGATATGGTGGATGTCATTTGTAAAAAGTTGAGAAATAACAGTTACGTAATTAATGATTATTATTTGGATAACTTATTTGTTATACTAAAAGTATGAATCTGTCAACTTAGCACATATTACGTTGTCATTGGTGTTGGTGACAATGTTTCTTCAGAAACAGCAAAATATCTATAATGTTCAAAGCAACTTAAGTTTGTCTCCGGGGAAACCATTCCTACTTCGGCATTTTTTGGCCAATTTCAACGATCTTGGTGTCATGCAATATGCATGTCATAGAAATGTATAGAAAAGTCTTTTAAAATCAAAAATTTGACAGATCAAAATACAGTAAACAGTTATCTTTCTTTTGACACCAAGATGGTTCAAATTGACCCAAAAATGCCGAAGCTAAATTAGTAATGAACTAATTTGGTTCAACCAAACAGGAACAAACTGGGGAAAATTGAAAGCATAAATCATGTCATACTTGCATTAGCAATATAAAATACAATACAATTTATTTATCAGAATATTTTTATTCAAATATTTTTAATAGTTAAAAAAATAAACACTTTTTTTTATTAATTTTGATTAAAAAAGATAATACAGTCATTTGACAGTTCTTTTAGACAGTTTGGTCTAAACTTTATTAAAATATTTTTATTAGTTTCACAAAACTTTTAACTTTGTTATATTAATTTTGATAGAGACAAGTGGACATAGTAATTTTTGAAGAAAGTAGAACTACGTAATTTTATTATTATTATTAATTATTATTTAAATGAATGTTTTTGACAACGACATTCCCTTCCCGAGATGGTTCCCTTTTATTGACGCAGTTGTACGGCAGCCAAAAGTAACACCACCGATAACCACCTTGTGGCACCAATCACTGCAGCCGCTGACGGCTTTTCTGATGATTCTGATTCAAATTCATATAAACCACATCTCATACGCAACATCACATTATCAATTTCCGCTGTGCCATCATTATAAGTTCCGCGATTTTCATACGAAATCACCACGGAGTCAGCAGGATTAGCAGTAAACGTCAGACTGCAACTATCAAACATTCCCGTGGGAGCAACATCCGATTCCGGACCCCGTTTTCCATTGATGACAACGCCCAGTTTGGATCCCAGTTGGGTGGATAAACATCTCGCCGTTAGGTACACATTACAGGGAGAAGACTTATCGGCTGATAAAACTACCTGCTGTCGAAAAGATTTGACTTGATTTATTTCTGTCTTCATAAAACCCGAGTAATTTCCCCGCCAAGCAGGCTCCCTTATAGGTCCAGTACCGTTTCCAACTACTTCCCAAGATGTGAAAACAGTTCCATTTACGGTCTCAAAGTCCCCATTTTTGATAAGGTTTGGTAGCTTCAAAAGTTCCATTCCGGAAAATTCCAGAGTCGTAATGGATTCTAGAGGGGAGCTAATTTTGACTTGTTGTGTGGCACTAACATTTGGTGGGGATAAGGAGGCGTATTGTTCTACTTGCGGAAGTTCGAAAAACCTTTACTGTTCCAACGGTACGGAATAATCTCAAATCAAAGTCGTGTGCCATGCTCTCATTTGTAGGGTTCACAGTCACGATAACCTATGAAATAAAAAAAATATTAAATAAAAAATAACTAATAAATAATTTAATTAAATAATTAATTAATAATTAATTAAATAAATAATTAAATAAATAATTAAATAATTAATTAAATAATTAATTATTAATTAAATAATTAATTATTAATTAAATAATTAATTAAATAATTAATTATTAATTAAATAATTAATTATTAATTAAATAATTAATTATTAATTAAATAATTAATTATTAAATTAATAATTAATTAAATAATTAATAATTAATTAATAATTAATCAATTAAAAAATATTTGAAGGCGAGAATAAAAAAGAACAAAATAAGGCTATTTTTTATCATTAACATTTCATATTTCATAAACATTATCATATTTTTTCACGAGTACATACCAGTTTCTTCTCTGCAACGTTCATTGCTGCTACTGAATTGGCATCCGACACGGAAATCAATTGATAACCTGTATTCCATAATAAAATATGCCATATACCTAACGCCAAGAAAATAATTTTGATCCGTTGTCACATTAGTTCCAAAAACATATTTTTTTACCTTTTTTAATGTGTTGGCTGAATTGTTTCATTGCGTAATACCCAGAATTTAGCACAATTTTCTCCATGGTTGTATTTGTGAAGGGAACTTCTATCAACCCCCATCCCCCAACATCTTCAACAGCTTGCCAGTACACTGCAATGGTCAATAAAAATCCAAATATACATGTTTAGTGTAATGCTGTTGACCTTGAAATATTTATGAACGCGATCCTGTACTTACCCCAAGCGGATGGAAGCAGCTTGTTTAGGTCTGAAACAATCCGCTTGGCCAGTTTTAATCCTTGTGTCATATCCGCTTTTGGTGTACCTGTCCACCCCCTGTAAAGCATTTTAGGTCGTTGTAGCATCATACATGATTCTAGGAACTTTACTATGCAGTAAAAATATAACGAGTCTCAAAATAGTACATTTCATCCATCCAGAGCTCATGACCAACTTTAGTTGTCATCAGTGACAGTAGATCCTTACGACTTGTCGCCTCGTCCTCCCAGTACCCATGAACATTTACTTTAGAAAACAGGTTGCCCAATTTTGCATCGTCAATAAAATATCTGTATGAATTAACCTGTGTGTTAACTTGTGTTTCGTCAGAAACAGCTAATTTCAAATAATCCATATTTTTTGTTTCCACTGCTTTGGCGACACTTCTAACTACAGTAGCCATTGTTTGTTTGCCCATGTTGCAACCTTCTTGGTCTGAATTTGGACCACCGGTCCAGCCACCAATGTCACCAACCCCACGGGGCTCGTTGAAAGGTGGCGTAGGTGGTAAATGTAATGTTTAAATTGTCATGGTAATATTTAATAACTGTAGTAGCATAATCCGCAAAAGCGTCTGCGTTTGTTGGATTAAAGTTGCTGTGTAGTGGGGCATTGCGCTGGTTACCTTTGGAGCAGCCAGATTCTGTAAGCCTGCCAAATGACAATATTATAAGTTATAACGAATCAGAACTACGGATATGTTTATAAATGCGCGACTTCCATCGACATTTAAAATATAAGGCGTCGTTAAACGCAGACTTATTCTCACCATTCTGGTGGCGAATTCGAAAAGGCTTCAATTACATTAACGCCTTTCGCTTTGGCAGCAGTCAACGTTTTCCGTTGTCTCCCATCTCTGGTCCCTGATGGTCGCAAAATATTTTTTTTTAATTTTAATAAAAATCAGTTAGTAGTAATTAAAATACTAAGATTGCGATTTTACAATTATATTCCTTATTTGCTGCATCACGAAATGATTCTGAGGCTCCACCAGGACGAAAATCTGGGCTAGCACAGTTAGGAGTAGGGTTTGTTCCTCCAATTACGTACCTCACTATGTTCAAATTCAGTTTGGATGGCTATAAATTTTGACAGAAACGAACGCATTGTCTCATTGATTAAAAACCATTTCGATACTATAATTACCTTTTAAATTTAAAAATTAATATGCTGACTGATTACCGAAAATAATTCTTCAATGACATAATCAAAGATTTTTTGGTCCATTCCTCCCACCACATCCGCCCACCACGCTAAGGACGTTCCCCATCCTTTAAAATCTGACTGGAGAACAATATCAGGGTCAATGAATGCTCCTTCAACGTGGAACACCAACGTACCAAGGAGTATTCCAAAAATGAACCTCAACTTCATTTCGACTGTATAGCTGTGCGAATAATTTAATGAAACCTCCCCAATCAATTTTTATTTCCAGAGAGTGTACGTGGACACCTAAGGCGCTCACTTCTAGAAATATCCAAGTCAGAGCAGTTTAATATTTTACACGAACAACTGATACGGCGATAAAACAGAATAACATACTGTAACAAAGATTAGCCCAGAGATAACAGAAAACTTTTAATTCCGTTTTTTCCCAACTGCTACGACAGCAGAAGTCATCAATGTTTTTTTTGTCTATTGTGTAACGTAAATAAAGTGATAAAAATGTTACCGAAATTTATGTCATTTGACACTTCGACAGATGTCAACTCAGTTTCCTTGATATGCAATATACCAAAGATGCATTTAGGTATACGATTAGGTGTAAATACAGTGTACATGCAGTAACGTCCCAATAAGATTGATTGTATGATTTAATTGGCTAGTTATGTTCGTATATTAAGATAAGCACTCACTCAGTGAATCGTAATTAAAACGAGAAGGGTGTAAACCCTATTTTATAACTACTGAAAGAGTCTGATTTGAGAGAAAAGATTTGCACTAAACCCCTATGGTGATGTTGATGATGAAACTTTGACGCCCCATAGGGGTCAAAGCGGTCAACCATTTTGGGTCAAACTTTGCAATCGTTGATGATAACGCTGCAAGGGCTTTCGTGGTTTCTCGGTGAACTAGAGCATCTTCTGACTACAAGTAGGAACAAAGTGGACTCACCCTTTTCCTTCTACCAAAATCTGTCGAATTATTTTTGTATATTTGTAGCACTTGGCGAGCCATTCACCGACGTAGATAGGGGGCACTGGGGGAACGTGCCCCCGCCCAAATAGCCAGTGCAAGAAAAATTTTGAAATTTTTCAAAATTTTTTATAAAATTTGGGGCGCGCTTTCTACAATTTTTCTAACTTTCACGCAGCACCAACAATGTCGCAATTTTNAGAACGTGCCCCCCCCCCCAAATGCCCAGTGTAAGAAAATTTTTGAAATTCTTCAAATTTTTTATAAAATTTCAGGCGCGCTTTCTACAAATTTTCTAACTTTCACGCAGCACGACGCAATTTTACAACGATTCTTGTCCGTTTCCAACATATTCAAGAGAACCTCCCCAAACCTCCAGCCTCTTTGATCGCCATTTGAACGTAGTAATCTCGCAGGTTGAAATCAAGTAGTATTAAATCGGTATGGCTTCTTTGCTGCGCGTCCTCGTATCAAAAAATAAATAAATTGGGTAAAATGGGGTAAAGTGGACAATATGAATCATGTATTCGTGTAAGTACTGAAGTACTTATGTATATAAATTTTTATTTAACGTATTTAAAGACACAATAACTTATCTTTCTAGACAAAATTTTGATTATTAATGATTTCAACTTAATTATTAATTATTATTTACCAACATAATAACATTTTCTTCAACGTTCAGGTTGTATATTATTGACGCAGTTGCATTGCAGCCAAGAAGAGTAACACCACCGATAACCACCTTGTAACGCCAGCCACTCCAGCCGCTGAGGTATTATTATTATTATCTGTTTCTCCTGGCGCTGATAAACCACATATCATGTGCAACACCACGTTGTCAATTTTTGCTTTCCCGTTAAACAAACGTACGCGATTTTCATACGAAATGAGAACGATGTCAGAAGAATTGGCGGTAAATGTCAAACCGCAATTGGCAAACATGCCTGTAGCAGGTACCTTCGATACCGGTCCAGGTTTACCATTTATGGTGACGTTCAGTTTGGTTCCCAGTCTGTTGGAGAAACACCTTGCGGATAGGTACAGATTGCAGGGAGAGGACGGATCCTTGGGCAAAGTGACCTGCTGCTGAATAGACTTTACACCCCCTTTGGTGATCAGAGGAATTAGAGCAGAGTAATTACCTCGCCAGGCATCCACTGCTATAGGTTTCGTATCGTTTCCCTCTACTTTCCACGATGTGAAAACAGTGCCATTTCCTGTTGTGGTCTCAAAGTCCCCGTTTTTGATAAGGTTTGCCATCTGTGCCGGTTTGAAAAGTTCCACCCCGGAAAATTCTACAGTTGTAATGGATTGTGGACGGGTAGGAACCTGGAGCTGATGTGTGGTGCTGACCGATGGTGCGCTTGCGCTGAAATACATTTCTTTGGCGGAAGTTCGAAACAGCGCTGGGGTTCCAAGGGTACGGAATAATCTTAAATCAAAGGTATGTGTCAACGCACCGTTTGTTGGATTCACTGACACGATGACCTGTTTTTTCAAAGTTAAGAAAAGATTTAAAAATTGACTATTTTGGACAGTTAAATGATATTTTATTGACGGCATACCAGTTTCTTATCTTTCTCACTGAGTGCTGCTACTGAATTTACATCCGAAACGGAAATCAATTGGTAACCTGTATTCCGTAGTAAATAAATAATGGAGTTGATAATAAAAAAATAAGTAGATTTAAAGCGCAGTTAATTACCTTAATCAATTTTTTACCTTTTTTAATATGCTGGCTGAAGTGCTTCAATGCGTAATAACCAGAATTTACTGTAATTTTTTCGATGGTTGCGTTTTTTTGTAAGGGAACTTCTAGCAGTCCCGTTCCATTAACACCATCAACAGCTTGCCAGTAAACTGGATGAATAAAAATTACAAATAATCATGAATTTTTTTTGCATAATGATGTATCTTGACCTTGAAATATTTCTGAAAACGTTTTGGCCCCTACACACGTACCCCAAGCGGATGGAAGCATTTTATTCAGGTCGGAGACAATCCGTTTAGCCAGTTTTAGCCCTTGCGTCATATCCTGAGTACCTGGCCAACTCCTGCAAATAAATTCATAATCATGTTAGCATCATAATAATACTTGTAATGTTACTGCACATAAAATAGGAAAATGTGTGTGTTAAAATTTGTACATTTTATTCATCCAGAGGTCATGACCTTGTTTACTACATCTTAGAGAAAGCAAATCCTTACGACTTGATAACGCGCTCTCCCAACCCCCATGAACATTTACCTTAGAAATCTTGTTACCCAAGTTTGCATCGACAACAAAATACTTGTAAGAACCAATTTGCGTGTTAACTTGTATTTCGTCCGAAACAGCTAATTTCAAATAAGTCATATTTTTGTTCGCTGCTACATTCGCCATACTTTCAACTACAGCAGCCATTGTTGGCTTATCCATGTTACAGCCTTCTTGTGTTGAATTTGGGCCGCCGACCCAGAAGCCAATGCCTCCAATAAGGCCGAGACCAAGTCCACGGGGTTCGTGGAAAGGGGAGTAGGTGGTAAACGTGATGCCAAAGTTTGTACGAAAATGTTCAATAACGTCAGTAACATAGTCCGCAAAGGAAGGAGCTTCCCATGAATTAAAGTTGTTGTGTTGTGGGATACTGTCAAGGGCAGGGTTACCTTTGGAGCATCCAGATTTTGTAAGCCTGTAAACGCCATAATAACGCATCATAAGTGTTGATGTAATTGTGGGTGCGTGACGTCACGTCAATCGATATTTAAAATACAAGACGCCTTTCATTAATAGTATCTGTCTAACCATTGTGGGGGCGACATTGAAAACGCTTCGAATACATTAGCGCCTTTCGCTTTGGCGGCACTTAAAGTTTTCCGTTGTCTCGCATCTCTGGTCCCTGTTGGTAGCAAAAAATCAAATGAAAACGAGAAGCTTGTAACGCAAATGAGCAACTACTGAAAGAGTCTCAACCTCCCACCTATAGCTATTGAGCATATCTATTGATTGGCGAAAACAGATTTTTAAAATTCTTTTGCGTTCAAAAGTTATTGTGTTGACAGACAGACAGACATGAAGATGATCTCGTTAACTACTGAATCATCTTTCAGGAGTTAATAATATTATGTAATAAATTTATGTAAATTTTTCACTGAGAATTTTACAATTGTATGCAGTAGCTGGTCGTGGTCCATCAAGAAATGACTCTGTAACCCCGCCAGGACGAAAGCCTCCTGGACATTTTGTTTGACCAGGCGTTGTTCCACCAATTGCATACCTCACAATGTTCAGATTCAGCTTGGATGGCTGTTAATTACAAACGAATGCATAAAATATTATCAGTGATTAAAAATCCAACTGCAAAGTTACTAATAAAAATAACCGACTGATTCTCACCGAAAATAGTTCGTCGATAACATGATCAAAGACTTTTTGGTCCATTCCTCCCACCACATCCGCCCACCACGCTAACGAAGTGCCCCATCCTTGAAAATCTTTTTGGAGAACAACATGAGGATCCACGAATACTTGTTCAGCATGGACCACTAATCCACAAAGTAACGTGCCCAAAAAAAAGCTCAACCTCATTTTTGACTATATGTCTATGCGAATACTGAAAAATGCACCACCACACCACACCTCTTTAATAAAACTAGTGCCTAACAGGGGTCCTATTTGACCGAGACTGGACACCCAAAGTGCGCAGTGGTAAAAATAATGAAGTCAGATCAGTGTAAATTGTATTTCACATGAATATCTGGTACGGTTTTCCTCACAATAATTCACAATTTTCCAATCGATAAAACACTCGCGTAATGACGAATACACAGTCATTTTGTCATCAGAGATAACAGTCAATTTTAATTCCCTTTTCCCCACAATGATAAGCTATACTTCTCCTAACCGATCTTTACACGGGGAAAATAAACAAAGCGATACAGTCATTACATGATGAGTATTATTTTATGATTAACGACAGTGACAAGTGACACCTTTCAATTGAATTGAACAACTCCCAGACATGCGCCGCCTTGTCACACAATACCACACAAATGTGTAAAATAGTCAAATAGTAACGTAATATCGATCTCTGATAATGTTGGAAGATGCGTCACATTCTTGAACGGTTTATATGAAAAAAAGATTACAAATGGTTATCATGATCACACACGCAAATGAACTTGACTTTTATCATCGTTATTATAACATCAGGCAGTTTTGGAGTTTTGGATACTAGATGGATACTTTTGCTTCCTTACTCTGTGTACGTCAATGCCACAGGTTAAGATAACATCGCACACTAAAATCCTGGTTTAGTCTAACTAAGAATTCGGGTCGATTTATGATGGCCTTGAAATCAAGCGTGGTCTTTTCCATGGATAATACAATTTTTTGTTACTGTTTTTGTCAAAAGACTTTTACGATTTTTTCCATTTTTATGATTTCCCCTGAGATGTAATTTTCTTCATAATTTTTAATCTTCATAATTGCATTGATTTATATGCCGTTTATACCTGAATTATGCAACGCAATTAAACTGTGATTATTAACTGCAACTGAATTATTGCATTCGTTAAATTTAAACGCTCATACGTTAAAACTCGCGCTTTTTTACTGCTGCTAACAGCTTTATTAAATTTTAATCGCTTAAAGCCATGGCCAAAGGGAAAGGAAAAAAGGGGAAGAAAGATTCTAACGCCGAGCCGGCAGATGCATCCCTTCCCCCCACCACAACCACTGGAGGGGACAGCGAGCCTCCAACTACTTCTGAACCAGTTACTGGAGATACTACGACAGCACCGACAACGACTTCGGGGGGAGAGACTTCTGCAACGTCAGATCCTAATGCGCCGTCCAAGGAAGGGAAAAAAGGGAAGAAGGGGAAAGGTAAAAAGGGGTCCAAAGGGAAAAAAGGAAAGAAGGGTAAAAAGGGGAAGAAAGGAAAGAAGAAGAAGGGTCAAACCGTGGAGCAGTCCGAACCGGTGGTTACTGGACCTCAGTACACTCAGCAGGACATTGACGATTACATCCGAAAAAGAGAGCGGGAGAGAAAACGGCGGAGGGAGGATCGTCTCGTGAATAAAATGAAGGACCTAATTACTCTCGTGCCTTCCAACGACATTCGCTGGACAACGTACACGCTGGCTCCACTCTATCAATTTATTCGTCGTCCGGACGTTGAAGTCATCACGTGCTTTTTCCACAGGGAGGAAATTAAAAAGGAGGAAAAGAAACTTTTGTTTGCGGACTCTGGTTTGGACGATGACGACAATTTGGACACTGACCAAAAATCCCGAACCCGGGCTGCTGCTTCCTCTGTAGATGGAAAATCTGGAGGTTCAATGAGTTCCGCGATGAGTCCCACCGTCGCCGAAGAAAAACGCCAAAAACCAGTGAAGAATTTCCGGAGGTCAAAGGGATGGGCGAGAATGAGTTTGATGAGAGGAACAGATGGACTAAGCTTAATTGTCTTGAATGAGGTCGTGCCCAACTCCTCTCTGGACCTGTTCTACTTTATCAAAGTGAAGCCCATGGTTCTCGATAAAGATAACTTTTTGGATAATGTCATATTTGGGAATGTTCCTGGGGGTCACGTGGCGTCATTGCATTCTCTGCTTAGTCATGTTTACACACCCATGTTTCGAATGCCTGGAGTACTTCCAGAAAGTAAGTATCTCAAATCATAAATATCTTTAAAATCTGTTTTTTTTTTCAATTATTTATTTAAAATTTAAAATTGTTTAGGTATTCAAAATGAATTTTTCGCGGGTTTGACAAGCCTAATGAGTGCAATGACTGAGACACATCATCGGCTTCAAGGCCAGACAGTTTTGTATGTTCCCACAGAGGCGACTAGTTTGCCGATTGATATGGCTTCAAAGGACAAAGAATTATGCGCGCGACTCGAAAGTACAAAACATAAACAAAAACAAACATTTTCAAAATAAGTAAAAATATCAGCTGATTACGTAATTCTCTTGTAATATATTTTCGTGTGTTGTAATTGTAAGACTCTATGATTCATTGGATTCGACAAATCAAGGAAGTCGTCAATACACACAGTTTTGAGGATCTTGGTGAATGGTCGGGACCTTTAGATGAAATTGAATTTTGGAGGGCTAGAAGTAATTAAAGTTAATTTTTTTTACCAGTCATTAGATCGTTAACGAAGTAGCTCGACTTTTCATAGAACTTTCAAGCTCTAAATATTTTTTGTGCTTTTTTTGTGATCAGGTCAGGATCTTGCCGGTCTCACCGCCCAAGTTCAAAGCCAAGCTGTGCGAACAGTAAAGGAAATCATGACGATTATAAAGTCTCCTTTCGTTGCCAACTTTAACTCTGCCACTTCCGAAATTCTTCAAGCTTCCGGCGAGGCAATTTCTAATCTCCACTACTTAGAAATCCTTACGGAACCTTGTACCACCCTTCGAAACAGCAATGTCGCCGAAATTCCCTCCCTCATCCAAAAACTGTTGTGGTTGGTGCGCGTCATTTGGCTGAATTCACCGTACTACAATACTCGGGAAAGATTGAACTCCCTCCTTCGTAAAATTTCCAACGAGATTGTACGTCACTGCATAAATGAGATTGACGTTGACACCGTATTCAATGGGTTCATTGATACCAGTGAAGCATCAATTAAGCGGTGCATGGACTGCGTAACTTTTTGGAAGGAGAAATACTTCGAGGCGGAGAAAATGCACCACATGAACTCCCATCTGACCTGGCTGTTGGAATACGAGCATATTTTTGCCTTTGCGGATATTTTCCTTAAAAGGCTGATTGACCTTCAGGAAGTGTGTACTTGTCAGCGTTTATACGCTCGGCGGGTAGAAGGCTATCAAGAACCACTGCCCTTGTATCCCGGCCTAAAAGGACCGGAAATATCCCGAATAATGAAGGAAATCATGCGAATGATGGACCGACAGCTGAGAGACTTGTATCAAGCTCAAGGCGACATATTTGACATCAAGTCAACCGCTTGGAACGACGCCATGAACAACTTCAAGAACTCCATTCGGGACATTGAAATGCTGATTCAGAATGTGCTCAACACAACCTTCGACACTGTTAGCACTCTCGAACAAGGGATTCAAATTATGGAAACTTTTTACGTTTACTACAGCCGGGATATAATTCGAAGAACATATGACCAGCTGATCATGAAGTTATTCAAGGTCGTGGAGGATGACACGGCTCTTGTTAAAAATATGCATTTAAGCAAAATGCTCCCGTTACCCTTGCAGTACCCCCAATATTCTGGACGCTCCGCGTGGGCCAACTTTATGTATAACCGGTTGGATCGTCAAATGAAACTTTTAGAGACGGCGTGGTGGCTGCCAGAGTGTGGATACGGGGAAGATGTCAAGGAACAGTTAAGAGTGGTGAAAGCCCTGCTGCTGGAACATTCCGGGAAGATGTACACGGAGTGGTTGAAGGCGGTCGGCAACAAGGACCACAGTCACCGACTGGATATTCCGCTGATGATAAGAAGCACGTACAAGGCGGGTATGATTGAGGTGAACTTTGACAAGGTTCTCTATCGTCACATTGTCGAGGCCGAAATGTGGGCCCGGTGGGGGCAGGATGTACCTCCGGTCCTCCAGTACGTTTATAATCAACGAGAAAAACTGCACAATTTACGGGAAACTGTGTTGCTCGTCGTAAAAGACTACAACCGGATCATTGGCGCTCTCAGTTTTGAGGAGAGAAGCTTATTCAAGGAAAGGATCAAGCTGTTAGGAAGAAAAGTATATCCTGGATTAACCCGGCTAACGTGGGCTTCCAATGTCAGCGACAGCTACATAAATGACTGCCGCTTGGCCGCCACAAAAGTGCAAGGATTCACGGCCAATTACAAAAATGCTAATATTAAAATTGGCAAGTTGGCAACGAAAATCAGTAACATTTTGATGATCAAAGTGGACCAGAAGCGATTCTACGAAAAGAATGAGTTTAACGAGTACCAAGAGCAGCACCGGGTCAAAACTGTACTAAAAATTGCCCACGAGTACAAAAATATCACAGTGATTCTTCGCTCCGTTTTTGAAATGTTCCGAAGTGATGGGAGTGACGTTAGAACGCAGTGGATTAAATACCTCAAGAAAATTGATGAAGTGGTCGAAGAAGCCTTCTGCTTGAATATCCAGCGTTCTCTGGAAATCATGGTGAGGGTGGTGCATGGAGACGTGCGGGGTCCACCCCCTCCCATATTTCGACTGATTGCTACGCTAAACCAAAAATCCCAGCTGAGCTTCATCCCCACCGTGCCAGAGTTGGAGGACATGGTTTGTGGAATATATCGGAGGATTTGTACAACCGTTCAACCGTTTCCAAGAGTGGTTCAATTTTTGAATGATCCCAATAGCAGGGTGATGTCCTTCAGTCAGGCAATGGCGAGGAATGAAACGGCGAGGAGTAAACAGGACCACATTGCCAACGGGATGAAAAATACCCTCCTGGAGGTGGACAAGTACCTCCAGAGTTGGACCCAGTTCCGGGAAGTGTGGGAAACGGATAAGGACTTGTTTATGGCACATTATGATGACAACGCCCCCTCCGTCAAAGCTTACGATAATGACATTGGGAGATACTGGGAAGTGGCGGATGCGGTACAAGGGTTCGAAAGTACGGTAGCTGTCGGTATAGCCGTTATTGATTGCTCGGATTTAAAGGAAATGGTGATTGGACACTGTCACGATTGGCAAAACAGGATATTGACCAATTTGTATGAAAAGGCGGCGGAAAAGTTGCACTCCATTTACCAGTACATTGAGGACAACAAGAAGCCTTTTAAGAAGGAGCCGACCACTTTGCCAGACTTGATAAATGCGTACAATTTATTTAGAAATATTCAAATGGACGCGCCCAGACAGGCAAATGATTTTCCCCGGATGCACGAACAGTTTGCCATTTTGGCCAAGTACAAGTATGAATTGGGAGATTTGACCAAACGGCGGTACAGCATATTCCAAGCAGAATGGACCAAGTACCACCAAAGTTTGAAGGATATTGAATACATGTTGAAACAGGCGAAAGAAAAATTACGAAAGTTGTTTATGGCGATGGCAGAAAATTTCAAGATGAAGGTTTGGGAGCTTTGCGACGATTTGGTGAAAAGGGGGCCGTACCAAGGGGAAGTAACCAGTAAAGAGGCAATCGCCCAGTTGTACAGCTTCCGCCGAAGAATGAGCCAACTAAATAAAGACCAAACAGACTTGCTGAGCAGCTTGGCCATTTTTGAAATCGAAATGGCACCGAGTCAAGAGTTGCGAAATTTTGAAGGGGACTTGGCCAATATTGAGAGTGTTTGGGAAATAGTGGCGGAGTGGGAC
The DNA here is from genome assembly GCA_027744295.1 of Callyntrura guangdongensis. NCBI lineage: Eukaryota > Metazoa > Arthropoda > Collembola > Entomobryomorpha > Paronellidae > Callyntrura > Callyntrura guangdongensis. The sequence continues at coordinate 2,701 of JAHZNB010000230.1, read as the reverse complement.
GCTCACTGGAATGAGTACAAAGTGGTGCCGTTTAAGAGTATGCAAACTGGGGATATGGAAGACGTGGCTGGAATCATGATAAAAAAATTTGTCAAGTTGCAGCAAACTTTTGAGAAGAAAAATTGGCCTATAATTGAGGCGACCCGGGCGAAGATAGAAGTGTTCAAAAAGAGTATTCCTGTCATTCACGAGATTAAAACACCCGCTTTGCGAGATCGTCATTGGAACCAAATCTTTGACACGATTGGCGCGAAATTTGACCCGAATGACCCCAAGTTTACGTTTGATCGGATTGTGTCGTACGGGATGGAAAAGTATGCGGATGAAATTGCAGAAATTGCGTCAACTGCTCAAAAGGAGCTGCAGATTGAGAAAACGGTGATTGCCATACGGGAGTACTGGACGGTGGAAAAGTTGGACATGGTGCCGTACAAGGAAAAGGGTCACTACAAAATGAAAATAAATCAAGATATGTTGCAGAACTTGGAGGACAACAATGTTTCCATCAGTGCCATGAAGGGGAGTCGCTTTGCCAAGCCTTTTGAACAAGAGATCACCTACTGGGAAAAGACGCTGTCCGTCATCAACGACGTGTTTGACATGTTTCTCAACGTCCAACGGCAATGGATGTATTTGGAAAATATTTTCATGGGAGAAGACATTCGCAAGCAGTTGCCTAAAGAAAGCAAAGAGTTTGACACGATTAACCAAGTTTGGAAAAATATTACGGAAAAAATGCATGAAGATCAGCAGGTCATTTTGGCCACACACAGAGATGGGCTGTTGCCAGTCCTGAAGGAGTTGGCGGATCGACTGGAGATAATTTTGAAAAGTTTGGAGATCTTTTTGGAGGCGAAGAGGCAGAGCTTTCCGAGATTTTACTTTATTTCTAATGATGACCTGTTGGAAATTTTGGGGAGTAGTCGGAATCCGGAAATGGTGCAGCCTCATTTGAAGAAGTTGTTTGATAATATTCACAAGGTGAGGTTCTTTTTAAGGTCAAGGTCAAATCTCAAGGTCAAATTAGTTAATCCATTATTCAGTCATATTAATTCGATGCTGATCTCTTTGCCGGCAGATAAAACTTTTCAAGGCCCCGTACTCGTCCAGACAGGATGTCAGTGCCATGATAAGTGGCGACGGGGAAGTGGTTGATTTTCTCAAAACTTTTCAAATCGACGGTCCCGTCGAACATTGGCTTCGCGACGTGGAAAACAGTATGAAGGCTTGTTTAAAAGTACAACTGAAAAAGACTCGAGATGATCTCAGAAAAAATTTGAATAGACGAGATAAATGGATCATGGAATGGCCTGGACAGCCGGGAATAACCTCCGCCCAAATACAGTGGACGGTGGCCGTTACAAGAGCCTTGTTTGCTGCCGGTGATCCCCGAATTACAAAGAATCCTTTGAAAAAAGTGAGGAAGAAGTTGAACAAGATTCTGACCAAGTTTAGTATCATTTTACTGACAACCATTCAAAATGAATTGATAAAAGCGGGCTGGCAAGCCACTGACAAGGCCATTCTAAAGTGTTTGGAGGTGTACGAAACAAAAAATAGTCGTCATTCTACCATGCTTGTGGGACGAACCGGAAGTGGGAAAAGTGTGACGTGGAAGTGTTTGCGGGATTCGTTAACCACGTTAACAGAAATGGGAGAGGCGGGGTATGTTCGAGCCAAGGAGTTTGTGATCAATCCCAAAGCCCTCAGCCAAGCCGAGTTATACGGAGAATTTGACCTGGGAACGGGAGAATGGAGTGATGGCGTTATCAGCGCTATCATGCGTATCACTTGCAACGATGAAAAACCGGATCAAAAATGGATCCTTTTCGATGGACCCGTAGACGCTGTTTGGATTGAAAACATGAACAGCGTTATGGACGACAATAAAATTTTAACGCTCATCAATTCCGAAAGAATTTCCATGCCCGAGCAAGTGTCGCTGTTGTTTGAGGTGGACAATTTGACCCAGGCTAGCCCTGCAACGGTCAGCCGTTGTGGGATGGTGTACACCGACTTTCGGGATTTGGGGTGGCGGCCCTACATTGAAACTTGGCTCGGAAGACAAAAAAGGAAAAAGGTGGCGGATGAATATCGGAAAAATATTGACTTTTTTCTGGACGTCACGCTAAAGTTTAAAGCCGCCCTTTGCAAGGAGCTGATACCAGCAACCGAGTTAAATGTGGTGACCTCTCTTACCCGACTTATGGATTCATTGGCAACAAAAGAGAATGGAGTGAATTACAAGGATGATAACACTTTTGATATCATGGTCCGGTACTACTTTGTGTTTAGCTTGATTTGGAGTGTGTGTGCCACGACGGATGAGGACGGGAGGAAAAAATTTGACGGCTTTTTGCGCGAGTTGGATCCCATATTTCCCGCGAAGGATACTATTTACGACTATTTTGTGGATCCTTTGCAGAGGAATTTAATTCATTGGAATACGCTGTTAAGCGCTCAATGGAAATATGATCCGGAGTTACCCTTTTTCAAAATTATCGTGCCCACCGTTGACACAGTTCGTTACAATTTTGTGGTGGAGAACCTTCTCAAAAATTCCTTTCCTGTTTTAATGGTGGGGAAAGTGGGTACAGGGAAAACCTCTGTGGTTCAAAGCGTCCTTACGGCCCTCCCCCAGGAAAAGTATTCCGTGCTCACCATTAATATTTCCAGCCAGACAACTTCGTCAAACATCCAG
>JAHZNB010000229.1:0-27031 GCA_027744295.1 Callyntrura guangdongensis | reverse complement strand
AACACATTATTCTTACTTCAGTTCACCTCAATTGATGCACATAATATGTTACCACCTTCAATCACACACCCACCAGCATAGTTTAAAAACTGAACAATTCTCAGTTCTCTTCAAATGGCATAACACATCACACGCCAACAAAAAAACTAAAAAAAAACTACCTCCTGCTTTCCGGTGATGCTGATGACGAGGAAGACGATTAGAGAAAGTAGGAGACAAAAAGAGTTTCTTCATCATCATCATCATCACAACGGCAACAACAATCTCACAATATCGTTATGTACAACTTTCTTTTTTGCCGCCGAATTTTTTTTCTGTCTCTCGGTTTCGTTTTGAAATTTAGAAAACAGATCGCCTATAAAAAAAGAGAAACAGCGCCAAACAATGTGTGTGTATTACGATATCCGTATCGATTTATAAAAACAAGCCGGAGACATGCATCAAAGAGGTTGGGTTTTTTATAGGATAAGCTCACATATTCATTTCTTTATGTCTTATTGCGGTGGTGTGTGTGCGTAGTAGAGTGAAATGGAAAGAAACCGCTCGTTGTTTCTTCTTCAATTTATATCCCACACGACAATCTCTCCGTCTATTGATTCTGAACAAAGAGCACTTTTTCTTTTTTTTCTTGCCATCTCCGTATGCACCGTCGTCGCCGTCGTCGTCAATAATATAGACTGTGTGCGGGGGAGAAGAGGTCTTCAATGGGTTTGTTATAATGCATGTGAATGCATGAATATAATATAATGTTTACTGCAAGATATCACCACACCAGTACCATGATTACAGAGAACCTAAACAAAGCACTGGTGTATAAGAGGTGCATGTTTTTAGAAAATACTCTCTACATTTGTACGATTTTGTAAGCAGAAGAATGCACTGTCTTTTTCTGTCCACGTCTTGACAACAATTTTTTGTTCGTTCTCTCTCACTATCTCTCCTTTTCTCATTTTTTGGAAGAGACCCAACCAAGTTGGAAAAAGGAGACTGAAGACCCTGGAGAGAATCTGCAGCAGTTAGAAAAACAGGAACAGTGTATGACTGTACAGTATTAGCTGGTCGTACACCAGCATTGCTGCTTTTTTCGTTGGATTCACTGAAAGGAGAGAGGCCGTGCATTATAGACGTCTTCACTTAAAAAATGGTTAAGTACACACACAAATACAAAATACGCTTATATGAGCTCTTATATTGGGGAGTCTTTCTGCATTTAAAATCGTTTAGGTTCTCAGTAAACCTTATCTACTTTCCAGCACACTGCTTCATGCATTTCATGCAACCATACAGCGTATTAGATACAGCTTTCCCGTTTTTTATTCTGTTTTTTTTGTATGTGGAATTCCCTTTAAACGGGAAACAGTAGAAATAAAAGCATTTATCCTGTTGGCATCATAGTCACTTTATATGCATACATTTTTGTATTCTGCAAAAACATTTCTAACACACACAGCCAAGTCTATGGGCTATTTTTTGTATTCAGGACCAGGAATCGGAAGAATAATCCTTTGCTCTTCCTCTTTTGTCTTCATCATCGTCAGCATCATCTTGAGACTTGATGTAGTACATTATTTGTATGTAGAGAGAGAGAAAAGTAGGCAGAAAGTGTCCTCTCTGCACACACACACATCACCCTTAGACGATAAAGGCATTTTACTCCTCTTCTAAAAGGCTTTTTTCTTCCTTCAAGTAATAGAAATAGAAGTCAAGAGAGTGAGCAAGTACGTTATACATAAGCGGAGCGAAGTCTTTTTTTCTATGAGTTACGACGCGAAAAGTCAGAAGGATGATATGAGAAGAATATGATGGGGTGGATGGCGATGATGATGATCAAGGTAAAAAAGTGCACTCTGCAAAAAATGTGAAGATGTGTTACAAAGCTGGAAAACTAGGTTACAAGCATGTTTTCTGCTCTTCTTTCTCTTTTTGCTGATGCTCAGGGGAAAGTCGGAAAGGACAATAAACAATAAAAACGAATCTAACATTGTGGCATGGTGGTACGATGGCGTTTTTTGTTCAAACAACCAAAGCATGAAGTAAGCAAACAAGGTAGACAGAGACACGCAAAGAGAAAAAAACACAGTAGCACCTGAACAACGAGAAAAAACGACTACATAGATAAATCATATATGTGGAAGTTCAAAGCGGGATGGCAACCTGTTTTAAAACATACATAGGTACGTATATGTACATATATAGTACGTGTGTTTGTATGGAAGTGAACCACATAGTCAGCTTGTAGCGAGAAGATGCCTTTGTCGCTTTTCTCTGTCCTTCAAATTTTGCTGAACAAATGACATCATTGAGCAGCAACATCGTCTGTAACAAAGGAAAAGGAAAGAGAACATGAGAGAGGAAATGGCTTCTTTTGATGTTCAAACAAAAAGCGAAGGACGCCAAAGAAAAAAAGGAAGGATATGAAGAGAGAGAGAAAGGGAAAAATTTAATATTTGTTAGGCAGGTGTGTGCACTGGTCCATAATAGACAAGACCAGACCGTATGTCAGAGCTAGGTTGTAGGGGTTCCCTTTAAGATTTAAATTAGATTTTCATTGTCCTTCTTCGTTTTACATGAATGAAAAAACAGTGTTTTTGATTTGGCATGATAGAGTGGCAGGTTTTTTTTAGCAATATGGAGGAAGCGAAACTACTTAGTGGCACTACTTCTTTTATTGCAAATGTGGTAGACAACAAATGTTCAAACAGAAATGACAATGACGATGAGGATGATGGTGCTGATGATGAAACAGGAGTTCCTGGTTGGGTATGTGGTGCGCGCGGAGTGGCGTGGATAGCGTGGCTACTGGGAGTTTGTTTGCTTCTGGGGAATAAAAAAGTGGAGTAGCGTGAAGTGAGCACATGAACAGTTGGAAAATTGAACGAGGATGAACAGGTGAGTACTGACAGACGGGTACAGACGATAAAACGTGAGTTCTTCAACTATACGCTTTGGTTCATCCCATCTCCGTTCTCATTTTCGGAGAGAGCGCGCGAAATGGATGCAATGCTTGTAATTTATGTAGAGCATGTGATGGTGATGATGATGATAGTGAAGTGAAGCTAGCAATTAAGAGCACGGTTATTAGGGAATCACACGACGACGACAGGATCGAGTGGTAGTTGTCGTTTTTGGGCAAGTATCTCTAATTTTCAGTAATTATCACTGATTACGGGGAATGAAGACGAAAAAGACCCAGGAAAAAATTGAGTCGCAATAAAAAGAGTTGAATGAATTCTAGGAATTTTTTTGTTACGTCGCAGTAAGGTCGACTGGATAAATCCACTCTGCACTGCTGGAGAACGTTTAAAATTTGGGTACTCGCTATCGGTACATGAGAGAGAAAGATCAAGACAGAAAAAATTGAATGATACGGACACGTTATTGCTTGCGTGGATCACGTTGCTGATCGCAGTGGAGTTAGCTGAGAGATAATGGCTTAAAATTTATGGACAATAATAAAAATGGAGTTGAAAAGGAAGGAGGCGGTACAGCTTTAATCTCTTACTTCGTAGTTCGTAGTATTTTCTGAATGTGTGGAGTGTGTAACGTCTATTTTACTGGTTCAGTTTGCTGTATACTAAGAGACTCTCGTGGTTTGGTTGCCCTCAGCATGAAAAGGAGACCTGGCTGACATGACATGATAGGGTACTTTACGGCAACAGCAGCACCAAAGCTTATTTTATTGTATTTCGCTTGCCGTTCCTCGGTACATCGATCTCGATCAAGAAGGCCGAACGTAATAGATGATTGCTGATGATGAGAGTGATTAAAGGTATAAGAGCAAAAAAGAAGCGATTGAACTCATTATCATTTATTCCGCATCATCTTTTTTGCAAGCTTCTTTGAATATTGCATTGCATCAGTTTTTATAATGTGTGGTAGGGTTTGTTTGACTGATGAAAATTTGCATGGTTGTTACTTGTTACAACTACAGCTGCACGCAAATGCCGTTGTAGCTGTAAGCAGGAAACCCTTTTTGCGTATTTGTTTGTCATTGAGAATCAGATAATCCTTCTCTCCCTCTCTGGTAAGGAGGATCGTAATTGTAATTATACGTACTAACTAGAATGCACACTCGTTTGCTGCGAGCAAACTCGTACTCAAAATGTACGGAATTTGCTGGGCTGGTCAATGTAAAATAGAGACATACACTTACACGCATTGAACGATTGATCATCAATTTAAATGACAACAAGGAAGATGGTAATCAAGTTGAACCAACTCTGCTGAATGCGCACAGTAGCGAAGTATGGCAATGCATAAGGCATAAAGGTTAATATAGGTAGGCGTAGGTACTGAGAAAATAACTGTGACGAGAAAGGAGCTGTTCACTGGTGACGTTGGAAAATAGGTATAATTTTTTGTCGCACAGTAGCGAAGTATGGCAATGCATAAGGCATAAAGGTTAATATAGGTAGGCGTAGGTACTGAGAAAATAACTGTGACGAGAAAGGAGCTGTTCACTGGTGACGTTGGAAAATAGGCATACATTTTTTTCTGTCAGCGGTCACTGAATACGAACGGTAATCAGGTAATCAATTGAAAGGACAAAACATTACGTTGTAAAACGCCTTTGGGGGTATGAAAGATACTCGGATATAATGAACAGCTGCCTCGTGTCATCGTTGTAGAAAAGATGCGAGCCAGCAAAAACGCAGCAAAAAAATTGCAGAGCTGTTAGCGCTGCTACATCGTTGTAGAAAAGATGCGAGCCAGCAAAAACGCAGCAAAAAAATTGCAGAGCTGTTAGTACTGCTACAAGTGTACTCTATAATTATTTTTTTCTCTCTCTCCGTCTGCCTCCCTTGTACAATCTTGCTTGCAATTATTACAACAACTTCTCTCTTTCCTTTGTGTTTTTTTATCTTTATTTATTTATTCTGATGCAACACTACTATCTATTTACTGCATGACTTGCCTTTTTAATTCTGTGAAGATGATGCAGGTCTTGGATCTCATTCCCACAACTATAGTTATTAGAGTACAAAACTGCGTCGTAAGTTTGTAGGTCAGCGGCACCAACTTCCACTGACGCCGCCGCCGCCGTCTCTGCCGTCGACCGTAATAAATTCAATTTTTTAAACATAAATATGCATAAAAACCCTTTTATTTTGAAAAAGAAAAAAACGTGGTGGTATGAAGTAGCAGTGTGGAAATAATAGTAAAAAGCGAGTGTGCCTTTGTTTTTCAATTCCAGTATAGCAATTTTATTCCCCAGAAAAGACGAGAACCACTTTCCAGTGTGGTAGTGCTATTGCGTAGTAGTTGATGCTGTAGGTTCAGTTCGGTTTTATGCATACCTTATTTTTTGTAATTTTTTTTATATCATTAAGTTGTGCTCCATAATGAAAATGGGAGTCGTCGTATGTACATGGAACACGAACGAACGAACGTATTTTTCTGCAACAGCACACAAGTCAAGTGTAACACTTCTCGACTTCTCAGGAAGTTTGGTTTTCTTGGTTATTGCGAGAAAATAATGGTTTTACCATGAAACCAGCTTTTTTCTCCTTTTCTTCTCTCATTATCTTTACATATTATCATTTTTATTCATGCATGCCAAGCAGCGTTAGTAGTACTCACAGTAATGTAATAGTTGGAGTAAAAGCAGCATCCCATTTCATCAAATCTCTCTTGCACAACATCAACTGCGGCAGCATAACACCGTGTAATAACAACCATTTCATTTCACTCTCTTCTCTTCCATGCTCTCCGTAAATATTTTCCATTCTCAAGTATGTTATTGTCAGTAGTAGTTTTAGTAGTAGTTTTAGTAGTAGCACACTACAGGGATGCGAGTGGGAGAATTCATGCATATAGAGTAGCAGTTATTACGTCGTTGTATTCATCATCACTCCCGACTATTATCATAAGATGGCTTATTTCTTTTCACCGTTGTTTTTTTTCTTACGTAACAGCCCGTGGAAATTTGCACAGACCGAAAACTATGAAAAAAGAACGAAAAAGACTTATCTTTTTTCGTTCCTTTCTTTAAAAAATAAACCAGTGCTGTAGACTTTTCTCTCTCTCGTTCTCTTTTTTCTTGGCTTTTTTCTGCTGACGAAGGCTGTTCTTTCAAAATACCGATGATGACGATGAGAATGGCATGCTTCGTTTGCAATTTTTTACCCAATCATTCTTCTCGTACTTTTCCTTTCTCATCCTTCTTATTCGTCAGCTACTTGACTATAGATTTGAGCAGAGAAAAAATGCCTGAGTAAAATGTGATGGTAAGGACGATCGTGTGTTGATATTCATTCGCATATCATTAGATATATTTGTGTGTGTATTCAAGAGACTACACATACTTATACCCAAGCAATATTTATTGATATATGTCCTTTGTGTGAAACATGCATGCTTGTATGGATATGTTGTGTACGATGATAAGCTTTATTTTCAGCTACTAAAGGGAAAAAGCTCCAGAGGGTATCATTAACCTCATGCGAGGATCATGATCATGATCATCACCAGGAGGACGATGATGATTAGAATATAAGAAAAGAATGAAAATGTACGCAAACATTTTGTACGCTATTCATTCCACTTCGTCTTTGCCTTCTCATCAACTTCTTGAGCAGAGAATCTTTGTGCGTACCTACCTATATACATTTTTTGATACACTGGCATTTCAAGTTCTCCCAATTCATAGAGCTACCGCGTGTTACATGTTTCTTACTATTGGTACTACGTCTGTTGTTGCATGCCTTTGTTGTGTCGTACAACTTACAAAAACATAGTAGCGTCTTCTTCAGAAAAAAAAGTTTCATGCATGCATGGTTCATCTGCTTTTCTTTCTCCCTCTCTCTTTGCGTCCTCTGGCTGTCTCTCTATAAAAAGGGATTTGGGCTCCTTTGCGAGACGTTCAGTTCGTAAATATTGTGTAGAGCAGAAGGTTCCAATTCTTAGAGAAAAGATTTACTTTTTCCCGATATACATTTAAAGTGCATGTAAAAAAAGAACACACACATTCACGCGTGTGTATCGGAACAGTAAATAACATTTTCCTTCTCAAGAAGAGAAAAAACGGTTTTCTAAAATCATTACAGCCTTTTTCTATTCATTTTTTCGAGTTTTATTTCGTAAATAGAGAGAAAAAGTTGTCGTTTGGAGGAAAGTTTGAGAAACAATCTGGGCACTTTTCTTTCGTCTTGACAGTATCTCTGAAGCAGTGTTAATATAAACAGTGGTCATATCGCATTCTCTTCGTGGACTACAACAGGGCGAGACAAAGTAAATTTGATTTTCTTTTCTTTTTTGGTAGTTCATGTACTGCTGCTTGCTTGTTTTCAGCTGAACAACAGCGAAGGCGACAACAACAACAACAATATATTACACAAGACTTACACTTTATAGTTGTACTATTGAGAGAGAGAGAGAGAGAGAGAGAGTCTGGCCCGTCCATCTATTTATTCAAGAGGGAGATTTTCTCCATTTTCAACACATCGACAAGAGAAAATAGGGTGTTTTTTCAACAACGTCGACGACAAGAGTTCATTACATAGTTTTTCTGGTGGATAGTGTAGCAATAGCCTCTCCATTTTTTCACTCTTCCTGTTGTGAATATCTCAACTGAAATATTTTTTTTTGAAAAATGATAAGTACCTATACATACGTACGTATAAACATTTTTCTCTGCTGTTGTTGCTCCCTAAAATTTAGAGAGTGCGAGTGAAGTAGCGACGGAAGAGGAAGCAGCAGCATCTCTTTCTTTCTATCTCCATTCACTCAACTCCGAGGCTACTGCTGTGCTGCTGCTTTCACTCATTGAAACCCATACGAAGAAAAGCTTTTTATACATTTTGTACGTTAAGTAGATAGTTTTTGTTGGAGAGGAGCAGCTTTAAAAAGTTAGTAAGGACGCGACACATTCTAGCGCTGTTGAAGCCCATTTATAAAAAGGACGACGAGCAGCAGTGATGGTAGTGGTAGATGGGAAGTAAGAAAAGGACAATTTTCCATACAGGGAACAACGACGAGCATTTTCTGTGGGAAAGAAGATAAAGAAAGCAGCACCACCAGGAGTAGCAATGGAGTCACATATAGAAAGAGAGAGAGTCTGGGAGTCCGGGGTAGGAGGGAGCAAGAAAAGAGAGAAAATAGATGATTTTGTTAGAAGTTTACCAGAGTATGTTCCATCCGGCTCCATGCACTAGGTATTTCTATGTAGCAGCAAATGTGTACTGGTAGAACGGTAGAATCATGCAGGAGACAGCATAATATCGTATCAATGTCGACAACCAGGAATATTATAAAGGCTTCAAACCCAAGATACAGCAGCAGAGCAAAGCAGAGAAATTTCCCGCTGTACATTATTATTATATATAGAATATCGCTTGTGCTCTCTCCCGAAAAGAGAGAAGCAACCCAGTGTCCTTCTCTGATCTTTTTCTTTCTCGAGTAGTCAGTAGAGATTCGCGAAGGGAAGCAAACGCTCACACAGAAATCGCTCCAGGAAGCTAGTAAGAGAAATCTACAAAAACGCTCACCAAAGCTGCTACACACACGACGATGGTACAGGGAAATAAGTGTGCAGAGATAACTCCCTTTTAGCAAGCTTTCAGATATATGCTGTGTGTTTATCTCGCACGCTTTCTCGCTTGGTATTGTGGAATACTGTTTTTATCTCCACTCTCTTTCTGTCTTTCTTTAGCGCGTGTAGTCGGCCGTATTGTGTGAGTTTATATCCTATTTTTCTACAATACCAATTTTCAATAGAAAAAAATACCTAGAGCGAACATTGAGAATAGAAATTTAGCAGAAAAATGATAGAATAGACAGCGGTTGTCCGCCACGGCACAGTTTATTGGTAACAAGCGCCGTATTATTATTGGAGGGCTCTCTCTGGCTCTCTATACAAATGTGCTTTGGTCAGTTTTTTCGTGTGTATATGGAATATTGTTATTGTTGTTGTGCTGATAACATAAAGGACAAGTGGTGGTACTAGATTCACATTTACGTTGGAACTTTGCTCTCTCTCTCTCTCTCTCTCTCTCTCTGTGGAAAAATTGAGTTGACAAGCGTTGCGGCGGTCGTGGTTGTTGTTGCAGAACACTTTGTATGGGTATAAGTTTCATAGTTGCTTGTTGTGATTTAGATGCAGTGCGAGACTCACCAGGGAATACCACCACTACTTCTTCTCCGAGTTCTACAGAGCTTTTCACGGTAAACTAACAGAGCATCTGTGACTAGATACACTGAGAGAAACGCACGCACAATCAGAAAGCAAATAAACATAAAGAAAAAAAACGGTGCAATATACACGGACACATTTGAGCAAAAGATAATATCACAAGCGGCAGCCGCAGCAACAGTAGCAGCAACGACAACAACAAAGAAACTTGGCATTATTATATTATTGATGTATACCGGGAGTAACATGAAACGCCACAGAGTTGGCTCCTGATAAGAAAGGGATAAACGTACTTTTGATTCCAATTCAAGTGTTGTGGTGAATGTAGTAGAAAAAAACGCGGCACTGAAAATTAAAAAAAAAAGAAAAAAAGTGAAAGGGCATGCTGTTGTCCTTTGAAAACTCCTTTGGAACTACTTTGGTGAGCTTATACGCGTAATACCTTCTTGTGTGTGATGGGGGCTTATCATAACAGGACATTCACCAGGAATACATGAAATGACCACGACGACCGACGAGGTGCGTTGAGATAAAGTAATGAAAAAAGGAATTGATTTGCGGACAAGAAACGCGATCTTGAAGAATGCCTTTATAGTGGGGCAATGATATATACCTATGTACATACTGTTTATAATATTATGTTGCCTATCTAGTTGCACATAAATGTGTGTATGATGCAAAGGTTATGTTGTTCTTTGACTAGTGGTCATTCATCTAGATTGCAACTCCCAACTTTATCTCTGGACTTGACTTTTGCTGACTTCTAACTCAGCTTAAACTTTTATCATATTTCCCAGATGTATATACGTGTATATGTATTGGGAGCGGTGATAAAGGACAATTACGCGAATAAAAAAACAGTCCATCCACGTTGTTTCGGTATATACTATTGTGTATGGTAGTTACTGAAGGTGGCAACGTCAACACGGTATACACCATATCAAACCATTCTACAAGAAGCAGCAACAACAACATTCAGTTTGAGTCAGACTGAACGAAAATCCCGATCAACATGACAGTAATTCCAGGGAAAGGGAAATAATTTGTTCTTGTTACTCGTCTTGCTACGACAAAAAGAAGCCCAAGAAGAGCACGCATATAGCCGCAGTATTTGGAGAGGTAAAAGGGAAGATCTCTTTTGTAGTTCAGTGTCACGTAATTGTCTCTGTGTCTTTTGGTATTTTTCGTTTGTGTGCTCATTTGACAGAAAAAAATTGTGACAGAAGCAGCAGTAGTAGAAGCAAAGAGACGTATAGAGTGAACGAAAGTGTAAGAAAGACAACGCCAAACGAGGTGAAACGCCTCAAGCTTGATCACTCGAAAAACTCTAGAGAATAGAAAAGAGCATCTTCGTGTTTTTTCTAGGAGAACAACTACTCTCACAACAATATTTTATCATTACCATTGCGGTGGTGTCCTGTGAAAACGGCAGTTTTCAGAGCCGTAGAGTGTGTTACTTTTAACCTTTCCTTCCAGAAATATACTTATAGTACAATTCCCGTATTTATATAAACACACGTTTCTTCGTTCGTAACGTACTTAAATATAGGTACATGTTTTAGATTTTAAGTAAGTCACTTTGTCGTGTCAGTATTTGTTATTATCATGGAGGGATCACATTTGATCATTAAGAAGTTGGCGCTGACGATCTTCTTCGCCATTTTCGTGGGGGATTGGATCTCAACTCCAGGATTCGGTTTGACGGTGGCCCGTATCGACCCAAAACTCGTTGGAGGTAAAGAAAAAAAACAGAAATTTAATTAGTTCTAAGTAATGTATACGATACCTTGACAGGCGGGGAAAAGCAGTAAAATCCCAGGGGTAGAGAAAACGGGATTTTAAGGACAAAATGGGAGAGATGAAAGTATGAAACTGACATTGACGTCATATTTTTTATTATCCTTTCCTGCCAGTCTTCATTCATATTCTTAGGTATCAAGACAAGTCTATTTTTATATATACTCATCATCCTCTTCCTCCTGCTGGTGGTGCTGCTTAAGAAGAAGAATTTGAAAGCTTTTGATCTTTTCTTGCTTCTCCTCTTTTCACTTTACTGGGGTCATAAAAATTTTCGTCGTTTTGGGAGGCTAGGTAAACTGTGCGTCTTGCTGGATGCTGCTGTGCTCCACCGCCGTCCTTCTTCCGAAAGCAGCATATGATGCAAAGGTTTTTTACTGACATACTGGCAAGAGAGAGAGAGAGAGAGAGAGATGCTGTAGTAAAGTAGTACAGGAAGAAAATATACATGTATAACGATCATCAGGAGAAGAACAACTCTCTGGTCTCATAGTTTTTTCTCTTTGAACCCCTAATTTCCCCTTTTCCCTCTTTTAAAAACATGTTCTTTTTACCAAAATAAAAAGCAAACACGTAGGCAAAATCATACATATGGAAGCTTTTTTCTCTCTCTCCGAGGAGAAAACTGGGAACTCCTTTATAAGTACCCGACTTCATATTAATTCCGATCTGTTTTACATTTTCGTGAGAGAGTCAAGGAGAAAATGAAATTAAAATGGCATTTGGTTTTCTGTACAGAAAAATAAAAAAGCAAACCAGATTGTAAAGAGCGTGTCCTTTATATTCTTTTTTATTCAAACTTGTGTATCTAATTTACCTACCTACTGGCTAATACGTTCATGGTTTTGTCTACATATGGGTTGGTACATGTGCGGATATCTGCGTGAATGGTAGTAATGGTGGAGGCGGAATCCTTATTCAAGGCAACGCGGGGTGTATGTACGTTAGTAGCTGGATAAAGCCCTCCAGGGATTTTGATTCTGGCTCATTTTCTTTGCCTTTGAAGAAAGCAAGGAAATTTTTTTCAGGGTTAACTTTTACATAGCAGAGAGACGAAAAATGGCTGTTTTTCTTCTTGCGCTGTCAGTTTAGCCTTTCCGTCTGTTTATGAAAAGTGCAGTTGATACGCCGCTTCTCTACCTATTTACTCGAACAAGACAGAAAAGTAGAATGAAATGAGCAGAGAGTTCACTTCAGTAGAAAAATAGACACGCCAACGGCATCAACTCTTGTACTCAACCAGAGTAGCTGCAGCAGAGTGTGTTTCGTCATTGCTTATTCTAAATCACTACTCGACTACACTTGTGTGGCGTATCATCAACATAGGATACCGCCGCCACTAGAAAAATAAATGTATAAAGTTGCTTTTGTACTGCTACCGCTACCCATGATGATGCAGAGAAAATGCAGGGAATAATTTATAAACAAATAAAATTGGAGAAAAGAAAGCAAGGAAAAATTTAAAATACACTTGTATTATTATCGCATCGTTACATGAATAGAGTCGTTTATGTGTTTACATTTTATTTTATGCTTGGCTCGCGAAGGATGGAAGTTGTTAAAAGGTAGTGGTGGTAGCGGCGGTAATGGTAGCACTACTAAAAGTAAAAAGTAGAGTGCAAAGTTTTGATGATGTTGGTGATGATTATGAGTAGGATGCGGTGGAGGCGGCCGTGATAATGACGAGAAAGAGGAAAGCTGAGGGGAAAAGCAAAAAAGATAGGAAATGGGAAGAACGTGTGTGTGGTACACTTTCGAGGTATAATAATAAAAACGTAAGAACAGAGAAGCTTTTATTTTTGGGCATAGCAGCGCACACATAGATACAGTTACAGCTGTAATTGTGCAGTCATGTAAACTTGATAATTTATTATGAAACTATAAAAGCATTTTTCCGGGCTACTTGGGATAATAGTAGGTTTGTCCGTTTGTCTGACATCCCGGTTCACTCTTCGAGATTCGTATAATTCCCCAAAGAATTTGGCGTACACAAGTAGGCTTTTGATATCATTGCCTAGTGTCATACCGTCAGGCCGCAAAATGTAACCAGAGAGAGAGTGATTATTGCATTTCATCCCAGTAGTGGCATTATTTTCTCGTTTTCCCTGTTACCCCGCACCACTACACATTTTTCGGTTGCATGAGCGTAAATTCTTAATGAAAACAGTAAATCAGTTGCCTTTGTACAAGACCATAACTTTTTTCTTTAGCGACATATTTATAAGCATTTAAAAAACAGTAGGTTTATTATTATTGCTTTTTGCACCAGTGTTTTGGTCTTGGTGGTGGTGAGGCAGCTGAGAGAACAGTAGTGTGAAAAAAGAAAAGAATACTAATAGGTGAGTGTCCCTATATTGTACGTATGCTTTACTTTGGCATAGCATAGTGTTAGCATAAAATGAAATGAACGAAAAGAGAAAGGAAAAAGCGTGCAACGTCTATTATTTTGAAAATGGTGAGATGCTGCCTGCAAATAAGTTTGGGTTATTAGAAAGAATGGAGAAACAAAAGGGCAGGACGCTCTTCTGACTCTAGTCTCCTTCCTTCTAATTACGTGGCGTACATATATATTTTTTTACATAAATACTGCCTTGCCTCGTAATACATAAAGCAGTGGTGTGTGTATTCGTATTAAATTATTTTTCCTTCCCTTTTCGGAAATATTATTCTATTGTAGGGTGATCACTGTGACTTAGAGGGTTGATGATGTGCTCATTGAGGCATATTGGATAAAGAAGAGGAAAAAAGGAAAGTACACGACGGAAGCTCATATACTTATTATACCTTCTTTCGTCGTCATTCATCTTGTTGTTGGTTATGTGACGACGGTTAGTTATACACCACTGGTGTTGTACTAATGTGCCCATGTACGTGAACTGGGATAAGATGCCTAATAGTTTTCAAATAATACGCCACTCTTTTATTCGTCTTTCCTTTACGTTGTCTTTTCGTTGGTTCATTTTCCTTACATAAAGCCTCTTTTGTTTTCTGGCGGGCGTTTGTACGTCGTTGTTATAATATTATTATATTCTTGTGTAAGTGGATAGATGGGCAAAAAGTTGGGTTGAACAGTGTTGAAGAAAATTAGATGGAAATGAAAGGAGAAAGTACGGAAGACAATTTGTGCGAGCTCTTCTTTCATTCTTATCCCTTTTTGGCTATTTGGGTTTTGTACGTGTACAGTTGTGAGTGGCGGAAGAAAAGGCAGGGAGCAACTTCTTCATAAATTCTAAGCTGATTGAAGTCGACTGGTACATGTACATGCGTGTATATATTTTGGGATATTAGTAGTAGGTGGTGTGTAGTATATATGTATATAAGGAGTCACTATCTCCACTACTTTCTTGCATTACAGCCCGAAACTAGTCTACCGTTATGGTTTCTTGTCTTCGTGCTCATCTCTCTTGAAACAGCAGGCTTTGTTGTGGTATAGTGGCGTATGGTGGTTGGCAGACAAGCCAAAGAAAGTGTTTGGGAGAAAGTAAAAGAATAGTAACGAGATTGAGCAGATATAAGGATTGGAAGAGAGAGAGAGAGCGATATTTGCTGAAAGCGTGAAGGATTTAGCCTTTGTCAATGACAAGACTGTGTAAAGATGAGGCTGACCTTGATGAGGATTTACTGGAGCAACCCAAACTGCCACGACGACAACATTTTCTTGTAGACGACTATCTATACAGACATCCCGTTATGTCGACACACACACGGTACAGAAAAAATCTGTACGTCGAATTGTGTCTGTATGTGTGTGTGTGTACCGATTATCGTGTCAAGGGACTAAAGATATCTGTGGCATATATGTCTTTGTAGTTGCGTGCTAGCGGTGGTATACTCTATACACTCCATATCAGAAGAACAATATTATTATTTTCACCAAACACCAAAGGTTCGTTTGGTATAGCTGACGTGATAAGATGGCACAATAACAAAAGCAAATAATATGGAAATAGGATGAAGAATGTGGTGTTACTTTTTGGAAAGGTGATGATGATATGCTGGTAGCTTTTGATTTTGTTTTGTGCCCATGTGCCTGGATGAATGACGAAATATTTGTTTAAGCGTAAAGTTGGATAAACGAGAGAGTTTCACAAAGATATGCACACTTTCCCGGGAAACTGTTGTCTACGGGGTGTGTAAAGGGACGTGGGAATTTCAGTAGGTATAATACAATGATGAAGCAAAAAAAGCACCCGGGAAACAAGACAAGGTCGTGTTTCTAAACAAGAGCAAGAAATGTTGCAAAATGCCATGGTGGCGGTAATGGTGATGGCATGTTGAATGTTGTTGTCGTGTGGTTTGAAGTTTAGCTAACGTCAGTCACACATTACATTCTTATCATTTTTAGAATGAGAAATGCGGTTTGTCTCCTTGCACTCTCACTCTTCACTTTCCTCATATCATTTTCTCATCTTCCTATAATACATTATCAAACTTACATGCACACTCTCTCTGGTTTAATTTGCTTAAAACTTGTTTCTCGTTGCTGGAGTGAGGATGATTATGATGAATATTAAGAAAAGGTTGACGGAGATAAAAGAACCTCGTCAAAAAGTCCAATGATTCTGATGTCGCTGAAAGCCGCTACTGAAACATTCATGACAGGAATAGACAACCTCTGCTGAGGTGAAGATGTTTGTCTGTTTTTAGGGTTGAGCACACACCAGAGACTGGATAAGTTTCTTAGATACTTGCGCCATGATTACGTGTTTTGCTTGTGTATGTGTGTTAGACGATTATGGTGTTACCCCATGTTGCTCCGGAGGTCATTCCCTC
Organism: Callyntrura guangdongensis; assembly: GCA_027744295.1. NCBI lineage: Eukaryota > Metazoa > Arthropoda > Collembola > Entomobryomorpha > Paronellidae > Callyntrura > Callyntrura guangdongensis. Next base: position 11,331 of record JAHZNB010000229.1, on the reverse strand, counting down.
GGTTTAAACTTTGTTATGATTACTGCTACAAGATCATTTTATTATACTACTGGACTGGACTAATAAAGTACGTGTTTGTTTTCTCCCTTTACATTCTTACAGACGTGTATAGCGAGGGCAATTTTATATATTTATTATTAAGTGTCTTGTTGCTCTTGCTATAACGGCGGTGCTCTTTGCCTTTCATCTCACAGTTGAGCCCAGTATTCACATTTCGCCACATCAATTCTTAATGAGCTACCTGCTCCCCTTGTCTCTCTGTTGACTCAACTGCACTTGTAACTTTAATGTTATGAGGCAGCTGAGTAGTATTAATATGTATTATTAACAGTACTGTTTACAAGTAAATATGACGTGCTCTACAATATTGTCAGTCGACCAACAGACTGCTCCCAACCCGACTTTTCGACACTGTAACTTATCGTGACACAACCACGTAGGCAATTTTTATGCAGTAGGCGCTATGTCTATTTAATCAAGGTACCTAAACATACGGTAAACATTCCGCCTGAAGGGTTACCTAATAATTTTTGCACAAGCTTCTTATGTCCTTGAAGGGAGGAATTTATCATAATGGTATACGGTGGAACATCCAACACATCCATTTTGTGGCAATGTGCATGATGAATAATAATATAAAGTTTACGGAGGTTTTCGAACAAAATAGTACTTACGTGCATCTATCATTAACAGCTTGAGATTTTGGTCTGACGCAGGAAGTATGCCAGCCGAGGAAGGTTTTCGTTGAAAAAAGGGAAAGTCGACTGTGGAGCAATTTCACAAGTCCGGGTTATTACAGTTGGACGGACGGCTGACGTTACGATGATGGTGCTTAGTATATAGTCACTTATATGTCTATAAATCTATGTGTGGTGGTAGTTTTACAGTGAAGAAAAGTACATACGGTAGGGAAGTGAAGAAATGAAAAGTAAAAGTAGAGCTGGAAAGCAAATTTAGTGGAGTACTAGAACTCGGTAGAATTTGTTTGTACAGACAGTATTCAGATTTTCTTGGTAAGTTTATACACCATGCATGACAGCGGAGAATGTTGAGAAACTATTCGAGGAAGAAAGAGAGGGTAGTATTATTGCTATTATTCAGTGTGGCGTATTTTTTCTTCCCCTTTCGAAAATGAGGCATTTTTCGACTCAAAAACTCGATAAGGAGTTGATCTTCTCCGTTTTGGAAATGGATGGTGTAGTTTTGAAAAGGTTGCAAATAGTGTTTTTGTTTCGTTTTTTTTCTCGTGCAGTAGGACACAATGTACTGCAACAAACTTTGTTTGAAATAAGCCATACAATGAAGAAGATGTTGATAGAAAGATATGGAACTGTTGTTGTTCTCAGCATATTTGTCATTAGTTGTTTTATTGTATTTTATTAAGGTAATACGTAGGCAGATTGAGTAGACATTGAGAGTAAAAAAAACTCTCCAATTCCATTGTTGGCTTTTACGATCAAAAGTCTCAAATTGCCAGGTTGTTTACTTTGCCCATGCCTAATTTGTTGTTCTCTAACAACTTGCTACCATTCTATACTCCACTCACTAATACTACAAGTCTTCAATTCAATTCATTGTGCCAAGAAAGGTACACAATAACTCTATATACATGCGTGGGGGTACCACATTGTATAGAAAAGTGGTTGATTGCCGCTCTGGTTCGTGGGCTCTTGCTCTCCGTTTCTCTGCTGTGTACTATTGGGACGGCACACAGAAAAAAGGGGAAAAACTCTCTTGTTGTGAGAGAACTTACACAATGATGATGATAAAGTTTCATCCAGCAGCAACTCTTCTACCAGTCTAGAATCGGTTTCTGTTCCATTTCCATCAGCATCACTTTCCTCCGTTTCGCTTTCAGAGGTTCTCCTTCTTTTATTTCGGATGGGAATATACACAGAATAGAAAACATAACGGTAGCTTAACTGGCTTTGTTTGATGTGTACCTACCTTACCTTTCCCCGTTCTTTTTAATACCATATATATGATAGTTGTTATTGTTTTAAAGCATATCGTCGTATTTAGAAAAAGAGTTCATAACATGTTGAACCATAATAATATGTATAATCTGCTCGGGGTGGGTGTATCAGTATCACAGACCAAAAATTAGGTGCATTACCCCTTTATCACATTTAGGTTTGGTCTGCGGGTAGACATAAATTATGCTACATAATACATAAATACATAATCCGATCCTTCGTCTCATTATCCATTTCCAATGAACACGATGTTTATGTTCGTTTGATCGTTGTTTTTGTTCAAGGAAGCGATTTATTATGGTAAGAGGCAACAACAGGCGGGGAATGTACGTCTGTATAAAAAGATGAGATATTGCTCCTGAAACGATCCCATATAAGATGCGCGATGCGCATGTAGCCCAGTAGGGAAATGAATGAGTAATAGAACAAGTTCTGAAAATTTTGAGTTCACGCGCAAATCAGATTACCATTTACTATGAATGACGTCGTATCACAAATGAGAACTGGAATGGACGTAAGTAGGTACAAAGGGTACGTAGTACGTCCGAATCGTAATGATAATAATCCCACCCACTTCTGGCATCATTTTTTTTGCGGACTTAGTCATTAGTACAACTGTCTGAGTATAGTGATGATAAGATTATAAAAGGGCAGGAACTACTAAAGAATTTAATTTTTGATGTGCGCATATTCTGTTGAAGCGTTCGGAGTGTCAATAAAATAAAATGTTGAACTAAACGGTAGTAGCAAGAAAGACGGCGACAGGGCTTCTTAAAAGTGAATTGCTAATCCAAATATTATTATTATTCAGTATTTAGTCCAAGACGAAGTCGACGACGACGACGTCAGGCTACTGGGCAGCTGGTGCATTTGGCTAGTTCGTGAATTTGTGAATGAAACGCAGTTTCTCAAAACTACGCGTCACATTTAACTTTATTCATATGACTTTAATTACATCGAATGGCCTGATGAAAATCACAAAGCTTTTTATACATGTTAATAATCATAGATTGTGTTGTTGTATGAAACGTCGTGATCAAGTGCTGTTCCTGCTGTTTGGTATTGTGTGTGCGCTTCTGCTAGTGGAAGACAAGGAACGGCTGTATGTGTCGTTTGTCGTACGTTCATTGTGGAGACACGATGTGATGATAGCGAGGAATAAAGCGCCAATAAGCTTTAATGATAGTATATACAGTCAGTTGTGTGATGATGCTGCCACACAGTGACGTTCATTTATGTTCATTTTAAATTTATTATTTCATTTCACAAAGTTACGCTATTTATATACCCAGTGCGTACTACTTTTCCGCCTGCGTTGCAAAAAATATGAAAGAGCTCTCTTGTTTTAAGATTTTTTTGCACAAAGTCGTGGCCGAAAAACAGATGTCGCAAAATGTATAAACGTCGGACTGCGTGGTTTACTTTTAAATTTAAAACGGAATGTCGAGTATATTTATTTATTTATTACGACATGCATGTGTTCAGGTTGCAACCATACCTAATCTTTGTTTCATGTTTACATTAAATAAAGACATTTTTTTTACCTCCACACAAGCCAAAACATTAGCTTTCTGATGGAAGTTTGATCGAAAGGACGCATTGAGATCGTGATACGTAGTTCAGGAGCTCGTTTTTTAAATTAAATATCTTCCTTGTTTTATCTGTAGATGTATACATAGTCTTACGTATAAGGTCCCTATTACACCATGCCCTATTTTGATTATAAATATGTACGGAGTGAGAAGGTTTTAAATTAAATATCTTCCTTGTTTTATCTGTAGATGTATACATAGTCTTACGTATAAGGTCCCTATTACACCATGCCCTATTTTGATTATAAATATGTACTGAGTGAGAAGGTAACAAAAAATTAAATAACGGCCAACATAAAACGTAAGTAGGGAAAAGATTTAAAGAAAATGGAGATGAAGACGTTCACCGAATCTTGAATAGATTGTATATGAATAAGCAAACGATCTCTCATGATAACATTTTTAATGGGTGCTATTGAACACAAACCTTACCTTACGGAAAGATCATTGACATTGATTATCGTCGTCATCAATAATATTTTGTAAAATTGTTTCGATAATATTGGATTGATGCAAATAGTTTATTATATCGCTTCACGTGTTTAATTGAATACCTACGCTTAATGTGTACATACTATACTACATACCTAAATACATCATGCACTGGTCATGCACATATCAGACTAAATTGGTCCATTTCATAGGATTGACTCAATAATATATTAAGCTTATGTATTTTTACAAAGATTTTGTTTTTCATACGAAAGAAACTTTTTACTTAAAAAATGAGCTGAGATGAGTAGTTTTGCGGGTTATTTGAGTTTGTGTCGAGTTCCACAAAACTACAAGCCCTCTCAGACGTAAAATATGTGTTGGAACAACGTTGCATCGCGCACGAGGCTGGTTTTGGGAAGAAAATAACAGAGTAAAAACATTGGGGGAGAACTAGTTTTTCTCCAGTTTTTTCTGTATTTTTTTCTTGCTCTCCGAAAACTCTGTTTTGGAGCGAAGCTCATCAAGATGAAATAGGGTCGAACAATTTGGAAATGTAATATGGTGGTAGAATAGAGTTGTAGCAGGGTTTTATGCACATTACTACTTTTACATCTTCTACGAAAAATGTAAGGAAAGGAAACTTTTTTTCCGGAACGAGTATAATAATAATTCTCTCTGTCTGTATGATGAACACTTCTTCCTGTGACTGTTGAATGTTGATGATCATGATGATGATAAGAATGGCCCTATACACAGGCACATTACCCATTTACATCATCGTCATCATGTGCTGGGGGATATATCCACTCCATAGTCCATACCTCCCCGACAGCAGCAACTACTTATATTTCCCCACACACAGAGAAAAAGTTTTATTGTTTTTCTTTCCCAACTTGTTTCTGTGGGTTCCTTCCTCAATTTTTGCGCTGAAGCTTCTTGGATCTGTGTTGGACTGTTGAAAGATGCGTAAACATTGGGACTTTTCCTCGAAAGGAAATTCAGCAGGACAAGGATATCTTGAGAAAAGAGGGAGATGAAGAAAAAAACGGAAACTTTGTTTGGTTCCTTTTTTTAGTTGCCAACGTTGTTCCCAGTTTTTTGCGTCTTTTAACATTTTCTCTTTTTTCAGTGGCATCATAGCCCATTCAACCATAATCATCGTCCAACTGGCATTTTTGTTTGCTGCGTGTTCACTTCTTTTTTCTTTCTTTCTTCCCGCTCGTGTTCTCCACCGAGAGTCGACCAGCTTCCTTCCTCCTCAACTTATAGTCAGAGACATAAAAAATCATGAGGAAAGAAGGCGATGAACAAGATGACTATGGGAAATGGGAAAAGTGAATAAAGTGCGTACACGCGCCACGCGCGTCGTGGATGACCAAAAAATATTGTGATGATCATGGAGCAGTAGTGATGGTAGTCTCTGTAGTAGTTTGTCTGGAGACCTTAGGAAAAGTAATTTTGTTATGTGATGATGTGTCTTGCTTATTTCGACACATGGCTTTTTGCGTAGAGGTTTCTTTTCCCTTTCTCTCACTTCACTTCTCTTCTGAGATAAGAGACATATATAAATACATGCTACTGGGCACAGACACATCACGCCCGGACTCCATTTGCTTTTCTGTCTTGACTTCAGAAGAAAACCGGCACTTGACTTGATAATACGATGATGGCCGTAATAAGATCAGTACGCGAAGGCTTGCTAAAGAAATACGAATAAAAAACACGTCGTTGTCGTCCGTCGCGTGTGCCGCTCATTTTCATTTCACACAACCAAAACGCTTAGATCATGTATTTTTTTTCTTCTTTCTTTCTTTTCCTTTGTGTGTACATGAGAATGAGAGTGTGTGTGAAAAAAATATCAGTAAACGGAATGGAAGTGTGGAAGCCCCAGCTGAGGAGAAGGAAGGCGAGAATAGCATATGTTGCCATTAGTATGGATGCCTGTACTTCTATTCAGATTGACTTGAATGTAAAGAGTTGAGAAGCTGAGTGAGTTTTTTAGTTGACTAGCCTGTTTCCTCTCCTCTCGTTTCATTTTCCCGAGGAAGAAACTTTTTTATACTTGCCTTTGGTCTGTATAGCACATGCACAGGAGAAAATAAGATCGTGTATGTTGCTCCGTTGCGTGTGTGATGATTATGGAAAAAGAAAGGATCCATTCAAAAGAAGAAAGGTGTTTGCACTCTTTTTTCAAAGCTGTTAAGATGATGATGACAAGAAAGAATCTGAAAGTGAGAAGCATGAGAAGGGTGAGAGGGAGAGAGAAAAAGTGTTTGAAATGCTACCCCGCCCTAAGAGCCTCCTCCTTTTCACTTGAAGTGAACTTTTTTTCTGCTAAGAACGAAAATATACTTTACAATAAAGTAATCCGTGTGTGGGTACGTACATACGGACAGATACAGTCAGTTGTGTTACATACAAAATATGTGTTTGTAGACCTATCTATCTATACACGAGTTTTGTGAATACAATGCTTTTACTACTCTATTTAAGGAATATGACCAGGATGATGATGGTGATGAGGACGACGATGACGTTGGGTAGGAGAAAGAAGATAAAGTGGTAAAAAGAGGAGTCCATATTACTCCTCGCCTTAGTTGTGAAAGTACAAAAAATCTGAGTATCGTAGAGAGTAGAAAAGGGAAAAGTTCTTTTTTGTTTGTTCTGGTGTTTGGTGTTCACAATTTTTTGTCTCACCTTTCCAACTAGAGCATTATTTTTCGTTGAGCGCACACAAGAGTGGAGAGCAAGTGAAAAGGAATTTATTTTTTTAAAAAAGACAGAAAATTCTGGTGTTACCAACTAGTTTTTTCTCAAATGTATGGAGGAATATTATACATACATGGTATGCCAGTAATATCATATTTCCTATGAATCAAACATGAGCTTTAAAAAAATTAAAAGGGTTATACTTCCCACTTTCCTCATAATTTTTTGCTAAGTGCGTTTGTGCTCTAGCTGTGTGAAACTAGCTGAGAAGCGTACTGCAGAGAACGGGAAATCTATGGTTGGGCAAGGGACGTAGGGTAGGTGTGACATATTTTTTGGCATGCATATTTTAAAGCAATATGTAAGTTTTTTAGGAGATACCTAGTAGGAAACGCTGCTTGGCACATTTCCCCATTCCTTGAAAGGCGGGTTTTCCAAAATGAAATTTAAATTGTGTCATTTGAATTCTGCTGACTCACATGTACAAGCCGCGTCTGCTGTGGAAATTCCCCTCAATTCTGTTACTTTTCATCCTCCTTCTGGAAAATAGGAAAATAGACTAACCAATTCAATAGAAAAAGTGTAGTATATGCACTCTGAAATTCAGATAGTTTTTAACTTGCTGACAGAACTTTTTGCCTTGTCAAGTTAAAATTTATTTCTTCCTGGAAATTTTTTGAATTTCACTCCTGTATTGTATCAACATGCTGAAGAAGAGAGCCGAAGAACATGGTCGCAAAGGTGGCTTGTCAGTAGGTACGAGAGAGGTAGGTTTTTAACAAGTTTGCCCGTGACAGGTCTCTTTCTATATCCAATTTATTTTTATTGGAATGAAATGTCGGCAGAAGATGTCACACTTATACTGTTAACAAAACGCAAAAAAGGCAAACTCATCTTGGCAAGTATACGCAGAGCAGTTGCCATACTTACATATAATATTGAGTACGTGCAACGGAGAAATCTGACGGCTTTTTACTAGAAACTGCTTAGCATTCATCTAAGCAACCATACATACTATAGAAGGGCCTTTTTTATGTTCAACTTTCTAAAACCAAGTCAATCCAGCGTGATTGTGACACGGGCAAAAATGCAGCACGCAAGTGATATTATCATTCATTTACCTATATTTACTGTCCCTTAACTGGCTATGGCTGCTGAAACCGACGCAATTGCTGATATGAAAAAGCAGATATTCACTTCGCGCTAAAGGCAGAGTTTAATTGGATTTTGGATCTTCGTTTTTCTCTCGTGTACCTACACCTCGGGTTGTAAAAAGGCTCGAGTAGTTGCACGTTTTTTCTTCTATCATACGGGAGTCCTCCAATTTTTTCAGCATGACCCAGTCACCGTAACAAAGTTTGGCTGATAACCTGATGATGATAAATGACAACGATCCTACTCTGCTCCGAAATCGTATTAATTTTGGCATTCTATCACTTTGCTTTTACTTGGTGCTTTCGACTACTTATTCTGATAAACCGAATATTTTACCACATTATGTTGAGTTGGTTTTTATGTACAGACGTATATTAAAAAATTAAACTTAACTTTGGGCGATAAAAATAGAGAAACGTTTAGGTTTCTAGAAAATCAACATAACAGGGTTATATCTTTGGTCTCTTTTTGTAACGCTACATTCTTTTATTAGGTGAAAGCAGAGAGCTTATTAAATAACGAAAGGTGAAAGGTTACGTTTACGAAAGGATGAGAACACTACGCCTACACTACCAACCCACACCAAACAGCACAAGCGTTTCCAAATTATGTATAATGTACACGGGTAGTCATGTATACATGGTAATAATATGGATAATTAAGAATTTCCTTATATTTACAAATTCGACAAATTCGTTCAACATTTCCAATGTCTAAAACATGGAGATGTAATGATGTCACTTATCATTGTCTAAAACATGGGTAATGTCAGACATTTTGTGATTTGTTCCGATCGTTCCGAGTATTTGGCAACATAACAAATATGCACGAAAGATATGGATTCCTCAATAAGTGACGTACCTTCTAATCCCAGTAGTCAGCAAGCATCTGAACGGGGAAGCGCGCCTCTGCAACGTACTAGAGTTGCGCGTTTCCGCGGAACCTCCCGAAGGAATCGATTAAGACGTAAAAGGTAGCAGGTTACTATTTCTGGCTAGAAAATTTCTAGTAGAAATCGCGCTGTCAAACAACCTAATTATTTTATTATTGGATACTAAATAATAAATAACCTACCATACACGTCCATGTCATTAAAAAGATTAAAAGTTGTAGACGTCATACAACACAAGTCAAAAGTGAATTCATGTATTTACTGTGGTACTGAACAGAGGACTGTAATCGGTGAATTATTCAGTATCCAAATGAAAAACATTTCGGTTTACTCATTAATTAATTCTCCGCTAAAACAGAACGACAATACTTTGGTCGAGTGAAAGAAGAACAAGTTCACGACAGAAAAATTCCAGCGACCAGTCTACAGCAGAAAGTAATTTCAACCAACGCCCTGCCGGTGATCTTAATAGTCGATACATAATTCGTTCCGGGGACTCGTACATTCCAACGATACCATCGTACGAGTCGATAGCCCGACGAAGGCACATCATGGAATCCAAGGGAGCATTAAGCTTTCCCCCGGTGGCCACTGTAATTTGTGTAGTAAACGTCGTCATGTACATGTACCGAGAATTATTTTATGTTCACGATGTAGAAGATATGTATGTTAGTTGGGACACTGTTGTCGTGAAAAAACAGTATTGGCGCTTGTTTGTGGCACAATTCTTCCATTTCAGCAAGCTTAACATGTTGGTCAACTGCGTCACCTTGTTTGCAATTGGAAGATATCTAGAAAGGAAGGTGACATTTACTGCGATGCTGATTGTCTTTCTAATTATGAGTGCCGCCACCCAGATGATATACATCTTGATTCAGCCTTGGTTGTGCAGTACGCCTATTTCGGAATTTACTTATGGTTGTGGTAATGTTATCTACAGTCTGAGGGTTTTGTTGGCGTACGCTCTAGAACCGAGAAATTATGAAAAAGACCTAGTATTCGGGCTATATCCCATGGTAGTTTCTGCCAGTCATGCGCCTTGGCAGCCTATCTTGGATTTGATTATCTTCAAAATTGTTTTACCGGAGCACTGTATCACTGGCCAGTTGTCTGGAATCATAGCAGGTTTTCTGGTTACTGCTGGCCTGCTTCTTTGGCCCACAGAAGGAGTCTACATCGCCAATCCACCGTACTATTGGACGATGATGGGTACTAGTGACCCCAGCCATCGACGTGGTTCTGAATCTGAGGGTGGTGATGAAGAATTTTGGAAAATCAGGACATACACAAACGATGACTTTTGGTTGCCTACGTCATCAGTTTCTATGTCAGGACTGCCATCTAGAGAGGCGTCGAGTACGGTAGTTGGCGACAGTGAAGTAATGCAACGTAGCAATGTTAAAAAGTTAAAAGATGTACCGTGGGAGAACTCCATGCTAAGGAGATCAGATGAGGTAAAACGAGTAGTGGCCGATTTTTTAGAACGTCCTGCCGAATCGATTGCGAAATTAGTGAAATCAATAATGCCAAGTGACCAAAATCAAAGTTTGCCGTCCAAGAAGTCGGATAAGAATGAATATTATATGACTACTGAAGATACTGGAGATGATGACAGTTGCGAAGATAGTAATCCGAGCTCAGCAAAAGTTGCTTTCCGGCATATGCCATCGTCGTCGATTGAGACAGATTCTGAAAGTGACGGCAACGATACGAACAATAGTATACGGTTACTTCGATCCGTTAGATCGACTCCTGATCACAGTAGCATGCATTTTGGCACAGGAAGACAGCAAAGCTACAATATGTAATTCAATATCGATGCAGGGTAAAAAAAATAGACGCACTTATTCGACTGATTCGCCTTTTTTGTTTTAACGAATTTATTTGTATGGAGTCGTAAGTAAATTATGAAATGCTAATTGTGGTAGACTCCCACTGCTAGTTTTTATGTAACCTTTAAATTTTTGCTTGGATGCTTTTAAATAAAAGTTTGTATTAAGTAGTTTGACAGCGAAATATCTATAAATCAAACTGATGGACTCTGCTTGTTGTATGACTAGCAAATGTTTTAAATCAGTTATGACACGGCAAGAATTTTTATTGTTACGGCTCTGGTTCCATTATTTATTATTTACTAGATAATTTGATTTTCGCAATTTTAGGATTCTGTCCTATCGGTGAAAAGACAGTGCAAATATGTAGCATGGCGGAACTGAAGCATCAGATTTCCTTTTCAGCTACCTTTACTATACTGGCCATTGCATTCGGATGACTCTTTTTTGTGGCAGCTTTTCAGTGTTCTCATTTCTGTTTTCAAGGCTTGTTCTATTAAATGCTGAGAAATCCACTGAAACCTATTCTGAGCCTATTTGTTGTATCGTATTTCATATAGATATGTCAAACTTTCGTGTTCATTCAATCGCATTCATACACATCAATAACTTGATTCGTTTTTATTTTACCTTGAATTGTCTAACGTTAGATATACATACATATATACCAACATACGTTTTACCAAAGTTTCCGATGTCACATCATGACAGTAAAATTAATCTTGACGGACAGAAATGTC
>JAHZNB010000228.1:0-19433 GCA_027744295.1 Callyntrura guangdongensis | reverse complement strand
GGTTTCAGTGGGATCAAGAATCATGTTTATTCGAGTGCATTATCAAATCCTCACACATTATCAATAAAAAAAGCTTCCACGATTGGTGCAACGTCGCATAAACACATTGCAGTTATGGATTCGCTTCTGTCGTACATACAAGGTTATCACTATTACATCTTCCATCGTAAAAATCTCCTTGTGATGTTATGGACAGTGCAAAGTGTGACATTGTTATTACCTGTCGGTGATACAGCATCGATTGTGACTAATGAAACACTTATATCGGAGGACTATCCCTATCAACAAATTCCAGCACCACAACCGCTGCTTATCGTATATCGAGGATTTAACGAGAAAAATAAAAATAAAAATAATATACCAGAGCCCAAGCGACTCTGTAAAGGATGCAAAACCGGAGAAAATGGTGAAATGTGCTCTGGAAATGATCAAGGAGAGTGTGATTGCTCAAGCACTAATGTAATCTGTCGTTGCAAGGCCGACTGGACTGGTGATGCTTGCCAATATTTAATGTCTAAGGTCTTACCTCATTACATTACTATAAGTTCAAGTCCATTTCCAGTATTTAACTATTTTATGCTGACATAGCGTATATTATTGCAACAGTGTTCGGTATAGTGGGCAGTGGGATAGAAATGTTGAGCAATATTCGCTAGTTGGATAAAATTATGATAGTTTGCATGATTGGTAATCAAGTTAATGATGATGATGATGACTGATGAATAGTTATTCTAGTCGTGTGACTAAAATCCTACAAGTAGAGGCGCGAACGTTGTTGAGACATCGACATCCATGACCCGAACTATATAAAAAAAAACTTTTAAAAGTAAAACTTTACTTGTCTCATCATGCGACATGTGTCGGATGCTTTCATGCATAATAATATTCTAGTTGATTTGATCCATGTTTACAGATTACGTGTGAGAAAATGCGAAACTGCATCTTGTGTCAAGTATATGGATCGGGACCCTTAGCTGAAGGAAAAGATTGCCAATATTTTTGCTACCACAATTACCCAACACCATTAATCGTAAAAACTTTACATTTTCAAGGTTAGTTACACATTAACTCTGCTAATGTACGTACAAAACAAAAAACACTGCTGGTTATTCGGGAACTTCAGTTGAACCTACGTATACTACACGAAGTTTGCCCCTGGTATTTGAACACACAACATTACAGTCGGAATTACCGTGACTGGCTAGGTAGATTAGTTTGTGCAATCACTGCTATAAACCGTTATTATTTATTATAATAATAGCAATATAGTACATTTGCGTATGAAGCTTTGATTGTGACGCTAGTCGCATTGTGTCGTCAACAATACGCACGCAACTCCAAAACTGTTTGCGTTCGTTGTTCCTAACTGTATGCCCGCATAGCAGACCAAATATCGCCAAAGTTGGACTGACAGACCAAATTAAGCACTGTTTTTTCCAGAGAACATTAATAATTTTTTATCATGTTCGTAATGATTTTTTGCTCATTTGTTTATTTGTTACTTTACAGACGATGAACATTTATGCAGTTTCATGCATCATGCGGAAGATAAAGTGTCAGAAAATACAAGAGGAGAAGAGTGTCGATACTATTTCAAGTTTGGGCCAGTTCTGTATGATGGAAGCATTGATTCGTCAAATTTGTACATTGTTGCTCAACAAGATATGGACTGTGGGAAACCAATTAAATTTCCACCATTAAAGCCAATCACAAAAAATAATAGCACCTTTAAAATTTTCTCAAAGAACTACGAGGAAGTGGTACGATCAAGTGATACTGATGACCCTGGGGAAATTGTCACCCGAAAGAACAACTTTTTTGTACTTGTTATTATTTTCGTCTTTATAGCGTTACCCTTTGTAACCTGTGCGTTTGCTGTTATCTATAATTTTTCTAGTCTCCCGTGTGGATTGTGCAATAAATTTAGGCAGTCAAGTTCAAAGTATATTAGAAATGTAAGGCCATTTCCAGGATTTATTCCGAATGAGGAGGCTACGACATATTTCAGAAATGAAGAACGACTCAGTGAAACGGGAAGAAACAGTGAATTATCATGAACCAAATTGAATAAAAAAATAATTAAAAAATGATAAAAATACTCTTACAGTCAGACACGTTGTCTCATTGTTATAGGCCAATTTTTTTAACTTTACTTTTCTGGTCCAAGAAAGCCGGAAATAAAAAAATAAAATCCTCGAAAAACTTTTTAAACTTAAGAAAAGGAATTTTCAAATTCTGTTTTCGCCAATAGATCGGTATAGACCATATAGCTCTGTCAAGTTCGAAGATGGGCACATGGGCTCAACCCCCTGGGGGTCAAAGTTCAATTACGTCCAAATAAGCTCAAACTCGGTATACATGTACTTATTATGTACGTAAACTAGTATATCAAATTTTTATTCGAAATTAATGACCCCAGCGACCTGCAGAGGTCACCAAAGGTCAATTATTGTTTATCCCATAACTCCAACACGGTCAATCCGTTTGGGATGGAGTTTTCGACTTTCGACTAACGATGACAAGGGTTATAACATATGTCAACATGAAATGTCTCTGACCTCCCTTTGGGTAGAAACAAGAAACACCTACCCCTTAAGGTTTTCTTGATTTTAAACAGGACAACCATGACTCAAAATTGGTACATATGCCTCGTTTTATACTTGTATAAGAGGGCCAAATTTGAATCGGATTGGTTGACAACTCCTCCCTCCTCCCTCCGAGGAGTACTATCATTAGTACTAAAATTACTAAAGAATCCTTTTTGACATCATTTGAATGGTTTATTGGATATTACTGATCTGATAGATAGCAAAAATTTATTTTAAATTCTATACAGTAAAGAGACGGGTAAGATAGGTTTAGATACATAATTTCAGCTAGATACCTCACTGTATTTCATTATCAAATTTAATTCTTAAGGTTTTCTTGATTTTAAACAGGACAACCATGACTCAAAATTGGTACATATGCCTCGTTTTATACTTGTATAAGAGTGCCAAATTTGAATCGGATTGGTTGACAACTCCTCCTTCCGAGGAATACTATCATTAGTACTAAAATTACTAAAGAATCCTTTTATACATCATCTGAATGGTTTATTGGATATCACTGATCTGATAGATAGCAAAAGTTTATTTTAAATTCTATACAGTAAAGAGACGGGAAAGATAGGTTTAGATACATAATTTCAGCTAGATACCTCACTGTATTTCATTATCAAATTTAATTTGTGACTTTAGGTGTGGTTTTTCCTTGGGCTGCATTGCCTGTAACACCTGCCTTGCGTAACTATTCCCAATGAGACCCGCTTCCCTTAACTTGGCTTCTAACCGAACTCTCGTATCTTTCCACAGAGTTTCCGCCGAAAAGCTGTATCGTTCTCTGAAAAACTGCACAGCCTCCTCTTCTCTCCGATCCCTCCAGCTTATCAAACTTTGAATTTCATGGCTCCTCACCAAGCTGGCGTGAGTATCATTCAAAACGTTCCAAGGAGCCCAGGCAATATCTACCTTTTCTTTTGTCTGCTCCAACATTTCCTTCCGAATTCTTCGGTCCTCCTCTTTTCTTCGCTCCACCTGCTTCTCATGCTCCTTCTTTTCTTCCCATTCCCTCCGTCGAAGGTGTACCCTCGCTCGGTTTTGAATTCTCCTAAGTTTCAAATCCTTTTCCACAGAGTTTCCGCCGAAAAGCTGTATCGTTCTCTGAAAAACTGCACAGCCTCCTCTTCTCTCCGATCCCTCCAGCTTAACAAACTTTGAATTTCATGGCTCCTCACCAAGCTGGCGTGAGTATCATTCAAAACGTTCCAATGAGCCCAGGCAATATCTACCTTTTCTTTTGTCTGCTCTAACATTTCCTTCCGAATTCTTCGGTCCTCCTCTTTTCTTCGCTCCACCTCCTTCCCATGCTCCATCTTTTCTTCCCACTCCCTCCGTCGAAGGTGTACCCTCGCTCGGTTTTGAATTCTCCTAAGTTTCAAATCCTTTTCTAACTTTTCCTGAATTTGTTCCCTATGACGCCGGTGGTCCTCCTCGTTCTCCAGCTTCAACTTCTGAAACTGGCGCAACATTTCCTTTTCATCTCTTCGCCTACTTTGCTCGTGTACCGCGTTCACCCTCTGCTGCCGTTGTATTTGCTCCCCTAAAGGCTCCACCAACGCTAAAATTGCTCTCACCTTTTCCCTGTTGTTGTGTCGCATACCTTCCAAAAGGTTCATCCAGAACGTGCACCTGTCCTACTGTGCCTTTTTCTCCTTTTTTCTCTTCCTGTCTCTCAATGTACACCCACGCCAGGTTTATCTTTTTCACCAGTCAGCTCTTATCAAGTATTCACTTTTTAGTACACTTTCTTGTTCCCCCAAAGCCTTTCCAACCTTCAACCGGTACTTTTGCTCAATTATGCTATCCTTTGAGTAAACTCTGAGAAATAGACGAGTAGTCACCTCTGTACAAAGTTTTTCGCCGCTGAAACACTGACTATTTTTCCGCTGCATTGTGACGTTCATCAAGTGAAACAACACAGCGGAATCGTGGGTCGTCCAAGCAGCTACTTCAAGTTCTCTCCGGTTGTCTGTGACTTTAGCTGCCAGTTCCTCCAATTTTGCGTGATATTCAGCGTCAAGCAGAAAAAACTCATCGACAGCGTTTTTCAGAAATTCCTGTTTTATCGGCGATTCGGAAAACAAATTGTCCCAATTTTTTATTGGAAGTTGAAGTTCGTCGGAGGAGGGGAACCCAAGCGGCATATCCTGTTCGTGTAAAGTTGCTGGTGTTTCTAGCCATACCTTGATGTTATCCACGTTTGCGTTACGAATATCATCCAAATAGGTCTGAAGAATCACGTCAGCGACATCCTGATTACTACCATTACTGGGTTCGCTTTGCTGATTAATAGGGGAACCTTGTTCTCGTGCAAGAAGCACGTCCGAATTGGCCGATGCTGGACTACTATTTTGAATTCGTGATTTGTCATAGTCAACCGCCCCAAGATCGCTACCCCCTAAATTCAAAAGCAGAGTGCGACTTTTAGCTTGACGGCATTTTTTCTGTAGACTTTCTAGCGCTTGCTGATAACTTTGAGAGGCGCTTTGAGTTGTAAAATTGGTTAGGTAGGAAGAAAATTTTTGACTGATGCCAGAATCGGAGGGTGTGCTCGTTGATTGCTGCTGCCGACCATCGACCATTGCTTGAAGAAATCTAGAAGGATTTTTTGCTATCAGGTGGGAATCTTTCCTCATTTGAGAGAAAACATGTGAGGTTACCACC
Organism: Callyntrura guangdongensis; assembly: GCA_027744295.1. Lineage (NCBI taxonomy): Eukaryota > Metazoa > Arthropoda > Collembola > Entomobryomorpha > Paronellidae > Callyntrura > Callyntrura guangdongensis. Next base: position 14,169 of record JAHZNB010000228.1, on the reverse strand, counting down.
CGCTGAAATTTTGGTTCTGGGCGAATTTTGCTCCGACTGGCGATCGTCGCTACACAAACATAAAATTAAGAATTTTTGATATTCACCTCCCATCAAAATGTTAAGATTCTTCAAAATTATGTTGCTTTACAATCTTTTACGGCTGATCCAAATGGTCTCACTTTACCCCCGTTGGCACTCACATCCACAGATCGCCTTTCTTCTCCAGTAAATTTGGCAGACTTTGCTTTAAAAAATAAAGGCTCAGATTAAACAAATATTTTTTGAACAAGAGACACGATTTTTACGGCTACATGAAATATGGAGGATTACGTGCTAGATTAATAGACATTTTAACTATTTCACAACCATCCCTTGGTATTGCTTTAAATTATTTGACACAAATTTTGGATAACATTATTAAACTTGGAACAACCCAACAGAATGTTTGGTCGTGTCATCCAGAGGTAGCAAACCGGACTCGTCAGAAGTTCTTTTACGGCTGATCCAAATGGTCTCACTTTACCCCCGTTGGCACTCACATCCACAGATCGCCTTTCTTCTCCAGTAAATTTGGCAGACTTTGCTTTAAAAATAAAGGCTCAGATTAAACAAATATTTTTTAAACAAGAGACACTACGCTACTTGAAATATGGAGGATTAAGTGCTAGATCAATAGACATTTTAACTATTTCACAACCATCCCTTGGTATTGCTTTAAATTATTTGACACAAAATTTGGATAACATTATTAAACTTGGAACAACCCAACAGAATGTTTGGTCGTGTCATCCAGAGGTAGCGAACCGGACTCTTCAGAAGTTCATTGATCTAACATGTACCTCGCAAAACAAATTTGATAAATAGTTTGTGACGGAACTGTGTTTCATGTACAAAGATGTTTTACCAACAGCTGTACAATACTAAATCTTAAAGTCTCTTTTTTTCTCTTTTACCTGCCTTAAAAGAACCATCTTTAGCTGCCGAGTCTTTTATGTTTAAGCTACCACTGGCCACATGTACACTTCCAAATCGACTCCCCTTTATTATCACATTGTTCGCTATTAAATCATTACTTGAAACATTAATAGTTGGGATTTCCTCCAAAATAACGATATTACCGGCAGTATCATTAGTTAATGGAACAATTACTGCCTCGGGGCAAGCCCAGTTTACGGCTCTTTTGAGTTCTAGATAACTTCCGACATCTGCGTCAGAAAAGTACTGGAGGGGACTGCGTGTTAAGTCTGTGCTAAGATCCGTAGTGAGCATTGTTTAGATTTGAGAAATTAATTTCTACTGGCCTTCAGAAACCGTACTATACTCAACAAAATGCATATGACATATGTACTCAACGATATTTTATAAATAACAGTTAAACGCATCTACTACTATATAATCAGCAGAATTTACAGTCGCAGTATGTCGTTTCATGTTTCATCATCCGTTTGGCCAATTTATTTAAACTTTAAATTTCTGTTTCTGGTCCAAGCTAATAAGTTATTAATAAGCTCTTTGGGTCCAAGAAAGCCGGAAATTTTAAAAAAATCCTCGTTAAATAGCAACCTTTTGCTTTTTTAAAGTGTGTATCGGAATGGCAGAGAATGGCACAATAAAGAGCGTTGTTTTTGTAACCGTTGCTTTCATGCATTATGGAGGTATATACAAAATGCAAGCAAACGAGCAAAGTGAAACAAGCTTTTTAAAATTGAATTTTCACTGAAAGAAAGATAAAATTCAACAGATGTGCATTATGAATTTTGTTGAGTTTCATCTTCCTTTCAGTGAAAATTTAATCTAAAAAATAAGTGACAATAAACTTACCCGCATATACTACTCTAGCTCTGCACAGAAAATTACTGCTGCTGCGAGTTGACTATCATTACTAGAAAGCACAAAGTGTCCTCTATCTAAATAACCATATATAACTTAGATCATGGAAGGAATGCGATGACGAGATACGAGCAGTCAAACTAGTCGCGAAATCCTTACGTATTTCAAACGAAACAGTAAAAATATACAGATGACATTCTGTCTATTTGCAATTGAAGAATTTTTTCAAAAGTAAATTAATTATAATTGGTTCCTGGTTCAATGTTTCATAATGTAAGTAAAATTAGAATAAATAGCGTCTACAAATTCAACAAAAAGCAACGACTATACAAACGAACGTTGTTCAACAAAAAAAGATGTTACCAAATCATTAATAAATTGTTGATAACAAGGTCAGATTTGTACAGCAATTTGAACTTTTCATGTTAATCCGATTTAAAAAGTCTTTACCAAGTTTATATATGGTTATAGTCTGTACAAAAGACACGTACGGACAAGAAAAGAGCGAGAGTAAAAACAATGACATTCTGTCCATAGAATATCATTGGGTAAAATAACTCATCACCCGCTTCCGTTTTTCAAATAAAGAATCAACTCACTTATCATTATTATAATATTTTGGTACTTACGTACATACGCACCTACACCCTATTGTTACAGAATCCATCAGTCAAATAAACCTCAAACTAATCGTAAGTTGAGCAATGCTTCACGGGCCACCGGTGGCCCACAAAGTAGTCGGTGGCCGGTGGCCCATTGAAAAGGTCGGTGGCCCACGAATGGGTCGGTGGCCCGGTGGCCCACAAATTGGTCGGTGGCCGGTGGGCCACAAATTGGTCGGTGGGCCACGAATGGGTCGGTGGCCCGGTGGCCCACGAATGGGTAGGTGGCCCGGTGGCCCATAAAAGGTCGGTGGCCCTGTGGCCCACGAATGGGTCGGTGGCCGGTGGCCCACAACTAGGTAGGTGGCCCGGTGGCCCATAAAAGTCGGTGGCCGGTGGGCCACAAATTGGTCGGTGGCCGGTGGGCCACAAATTGGTCGGTGGCCGGTGGGCCACAAATTGGTCGGTGGCCCGGTGTCCGTGAAGCACTGAAGTTTAGTTTTACGAAACACTGTGACCGGGAATACATTTTCAAATTGACAAATAGGTGGAAGAAATTATCATGCTATCAATCCAATCAATATGGTGTCAGATGCATAGTGAACTCATAAATTGTAGAACACGGTAAAGGAGGGCATCTAAGTCGGATCGGATGTAGCGAAAAAGCGTAAACCCTTGCTAATGGTATACTAGTAACACCAACACCATCAATCAGCTTAACATTACCAAAAATAATTCAGTTTCCCATTCAGTGGCACGTTGTGTAAACTTCGCCTCGCTTTCGCTCAGTACCAATGATTAGTTGTTGTACTGACTATGTGAATAATGTGAAATGCTTCGGTAACAACACGACTCTAATTAATTAAAGTCAACCACATTTTCTAGTTATCGTTATACAACGCAAACGCGAGAGAATGATGTGGTTAGATTCTCCTAGATTCTTAATACACAGATTCAGTGTTACAATGTAAAGGGAATAGAGGTTTCATTTTGGTACGTTTGGTGTGTGTTGCTAATGTTGTGTGTGTCATACACATGTGCCTAGAAGTTTATTATGGTAAACTACCGTCTCTGTGCAGTGATGCATCTCTTTCCAATTTAAATCCAAGATCATAAGATCCACTGAATTTTCCCTAAACAATGTGGAGTATCCGGTGACGCGTTCTACTTTCTTTCGCATCATTCTGAAAAGTGACAGAAAAGCGTTCCATCAAAATAACCACTATGTTAGAAGTCACCACAAACATTGATTCCTTTTCCGGGTAAAAAATAAAGTGGTTTGCTGTGTGCTGCTGCCGAGGCAGTAGTGCAGTGTTTGTGCAATTAATGTCATCTCCGTTCTCACATTTGATCTTTGTTTTAACAAGATACACTACTGAATCATCGTTGCTCACTCAGATACAAATTATGTAACTCATTTTATCTTTGCCAAGCCGTGTGCAAATCTGCATAGTTCAGAAGTCTTATTGGTGATGTTCATCACATCCGTTCTCCCAGTAGAGTTATGTCTCTATCTTGGTGCACATGGATTCTCGTTACGTTTCATTATCGCACGTATACTCCTCGTCAGTTCCTCATTCCGACTGCCGACATTGCTATGATATGGTAAAAGAATACAATACACTGGGTAAAGATAAATTTTAAATACGAGAAAATTTACGGGTACATAGTACATTGTGTGTGTACTATGTACCAAAATGATAGTTTTGTCAAGCGATGAAGGAGCAGATAAAGTAATGCTTACCCAACACAATAAATTGTCCATCCGCCATCTGACTATGACCCACATTTCCTAATGTCATTTTGACGGGAATCTTTGTTTGCGGAGGGTACAGTGAAATATTTTTCAAATGATTCTGGCCATTAGTCGCAGGAAAAATAGAGTTACCTATGTACACGTAAGAATACGTTGATTTTATTTATTTATAATGTAATGCAGTGAAGAGAATGCCCACAAAATCATTAAAACACAAGGTTCACGTAACAAATTAGCTAACAAGGAAGCTGTTGGTTATACGGATGAGTGATTGTGAGTAGGTTAAAAACAAAAGATGCCACCATAATCAATGTTTTCATTTCAGATATAATATTAATATTACAAACAATCAAAGGAGGGAAGTAAACTTTGCTATTTCGAGAATGACATTCACAATGCCCCGCACTATGCATGCAAAGTTATAAATTTGCGTATTCGCAAATTCCACAAAAAATGGAATTCTAATATTATCACACCGAAATGATTAGTGAAAGTATGGTATTGTAAAACATCCTTGGTGGAGACAGAGTTATATTATGTACAATGCAACATCACACGACATTCCGTATTACCACCACCGTCGTTACAGTGCTATTTATGCAGTAAATCTACACGCATGGTCATGTTGTAATAAATAATAAATAAAAAGATTTTGTTCCTGATCACAAATGAGGAAATACGAGCGATTGTCGTGTGTATATACCTTCAAATTCATCCAAGTTTAAAAAAGGACTACCTAGTTCCTACCACCTAGGTAGTTACTTTCGGAAATGTGGAACAAACCTGCCACCGATACACCATCATGTCATCATGGGCAGTCATCTACAAAAAAAGTGATGATTTAAAAACTTGGCAATGACTTTTTGATTTTCTCAGTCTCTAAAAATCAGGGGCACCCCAAGGTTCATGAAAAATCGAAAATTATTTAATGAATAAAATGTGCTCAGCGATCAAGCTCGTTTTTATGAGCAGTTATAATCATGTAAACTTATTTTCACATGATTTATACTTTTTAGGTAAAACCCGACTTCACTACACAGTTTTAGTTTAATGATCCTTTCTGGTAGACATAATCTTGCACATAAAACTTTCGCAATTGTTCATAATACTAAAACAAAGAAGCATTTACTGAAAATTACCGTTGTCGTACAACAAACTAAAAACTTGAATAGAATGCCAATGCAAGCTTATGCGGCAGGGATGATTGTCTTGCTTATTTTACTTGCTTTTCGTGCACATTACAAAGTAGACCAAAGGTTCAATTCATCATCAAATCCCTGAACCACAAATCCACAAATTCATTTAATTCCATTGAACTGAAGTAGATGTAATTGATTATATGGATCAGAGGAGAGTAAATACGTTTAATCAAATAATGGAAATTTCCTGTAGTTAGAAACCGACATAGTGGCGTACTATCAATTAAGTGGTTACATTTGGGGATATACGAGACTAGAAGGATCAAAAGACTAGATTGCATGAATAAAGTGTACTACAGGAGCTAGGCATCCGGCATTCTGTTATATGGCTGCTTTCTTTGGGTTCTATGAATATGAAAGCTCTATTGCCTATTATTAGCTATCACTATAACAGGTTCGAGAGAGGTGTACATTTGCGACGACTTATATTCCATCTATCAACGACAACAGCAAGATTTTCTACTATGCGAATACAATGAACAGAAAAAGGCACAACAACATACAGAAATTCTTTCCTATTATGAAAGGTGATAATCTTTATTCTTCTGCGAAGTAGCACCATTAAAATAGGTCCACATAAGCAATAAAATTAGAACTGAACTTACGCGCGCATCAGCCAATGAAGAGACTGATTAAATATTAATTAACGGAAGACATACTTAACATTAACTACGAAAATACCTGAAATACTGTAGCTGTTTTGTAAACGCTTTTTTACATACTTTAGAATTAACTATACCTTAATTAATAATTCTGTGTGTATCGGTAAATCAACTTGACTTACCATGTTACCATTCTAACATACACTGCGGGAAAATATTCAAAGGCACAATTTTTTAGCTTGCTTTCTTACTCTCACTCACTGTCATCGTGTCATACATTAAGTAAATTAAGCATTTCATCTTGCGTAACTAATTAGAGTGCGCGACAGAATAGCGTAACTACAGATCGAAGAAGGTTTCTCCATTTAATATAGACTTTGTATTACATTACATGAAAATATATTTGGTTGCAACGTCCCATTTTGTTTCCGCAACTGTCAATATCTGATTACAAATTCACAAACGTCTGACTTATGCGGATACAATTCAGTACACAATAATTGGCTTGATCTGCCTATAAGCAACTTACTTTATCTTGTTATCAGTAGATATTGGATTTTGAGCAATGTGAATAATGTAAAAGTCAAAAGTTTATCATGCTTCTGTTACACTCAGATAACAGTACTACAATACATAGTTTAATTTGATACATACAAGAGAAAAATACCAATAAGGATAGCTGCAACAAGTAGCTTGTAAATTGGACGCAAGCTGATCCTTCCGGTTCGATTAAGCAACCTGATGGGAACCTTTTTGCTCTTGCAGTAATCAACAATATTACTTAAAAATCCATAAAATTCCGACACTATCAGGTCGAACGAGGGAAATAAAATGGGTTCATCGAAACTTTTGCCTTGCTCGTTTTTGATAAAATTTTATGTATTTGATATCACAACCGACACACAATGGACGACCGGTAAACGCATCCGCCGCACATCTAACTAGGCAGGTCTAAAAATTAGACAATACATAGTAAAATATTAAATGTGTTAAAAGAGATTATACAAGGGCTTATATATTGAACCTTTATGTAAACAGCAGTTACCGTATTTAGTTTAGTAAAGCAGTAGTCGCACATTAGTTGACCTTCCAGATTTTTGATTCTTTGAAGAAATACAAAATTCATGCTTTTCAGCAACTTTTTAGCGTCCTTCTCGCTTGATTGTTTTAATTGAGACGTCTTAAAAAATCTAGCTTCTTTCATAAAAATTCCCATTTCTCTAGTAATCTCATCCACTGCGTATACCGGAAGTGGGACTGTTTTTTCCACTTGACACTCGCAAGTTGGACAGCGGGACTTCACTGCACCGATGAATTTTCTGGTTACGCATTTTTGACATAGAAGATGACCACAACTCAAAATTGCAGACTGAAACAATAACAAGAACAAGGGTAAATTGCATGTAAATGACGATTGCGATATGTATACATGTCCATGTGACGGAAGTAACAAAAGTGTGTTGTAGTTTTACTTTATAGTATTTACCTTCTTTATTGTGTGTTTACAGAAAGGACATTTCAGAAGAGCTTTCATCCGCTCTAGCACATCACACATTTCCGAATAAAACTGTGACATCTCTTCCTTATTAAACTCATACTGACTAATAATACACGTATACGTTTGAAGCCATTTACTGCGGTCGTATGCATTTCGTCTCATCTCCTCTAAAACATTTGGATCTGGATCAATGTCAGGAGAAGTTGATGGTGGAGTAGCGTTTATGGTGGTTGGAGACATGGTTAAATTGTTTATTTTTCACCCAATCCTTTTTAAAAAAATACCTAGTGTTAACTTCTAATCCGAATTTTAGTAAGTTCTTACGATAATTATTACAAGTGGAATTTTCTAATAATCTGTTATCACATTCACTAATTACATGTGTAGTAAAAATGAACATACAAATCCGAAAACCCGGAAATATACTGTGCCCGTTTAATCTCGACTTTTATCCCCACGATTCTCTTGCGGGGCTTTAAATGTTTACCAACAAGCAATTTTAACAATAACATTAACAATCAACCTGCTTACTTAAGATTACCTATTAGTTATCCTACAAAACAACACTAATGTGACAGTAGACAGTAATAACATACACGATATAAAAGAAAACGTTGACTGCAGAGATTCCTGAGGAGGAATTCACTTTCTGTTAACAGTATGAATTAGAGTAATATTAAGGAAGCACGAGGTCGTTGAAGAGGTAGGATCGGGCATTAAAACAATGGTATTAAACTAAAGATGAAACACCTTTCTTTACGTTTACCTACAGAATCAAAATACATCCAAAAAATTACTATTTTATTTTTACTTCTGTTGTCAAATATTTCAGAATTTACCAAATTAAGGTATCAGACACTCTACAAATGACAAACTTACCACGTTCTGGAGTACTGTGCACACCACCACCTTTGGTGAGAAACGGTGAAAAAAATCACTAGAATCTTGAAAGCAAATTCTCATTCCTGTTTAGTTTTGTTTGCAATTTGCGACCTAGCCAAGCAGGGCACGGCAGTTCAAAGTACACTTTTCAGTTTGTTGTATTTTATAATAATTTGTATAGTCCATCCATCCACATCCCTTCGTTATACGAGTATTCATTCACGTTACGGAAGCGTTACATTACATAATAGTGTTATGAAACTTGTATTTTAAAATACTACTTATTCGTTTTTACTGCTAACGCGGAGATACAGAAACAACTCGTCACAGAAAGCAAGAAAAAAGATGGGGCAATGACTTTTATCCTTTCAAACACCTAAAATTACTGAGGTGTGCAACTGCACTGGCAAGACATCATTATAATGATGGACCAGCTTAAAAAAACAGGCAGTGATCCCGTTGTTGCTTGAACAGGGAATAACGTTGTGCAATGTGGTGGTATGTGATGGTTAAAGGGATTTACTACCACTCAACTCATCTTTCTCCCCAAACCGACTAACAAACAGACTAGACAAAAACAATACAGGTAGAGAGAGAGAGAGAGAGAGAGAGATAGAGAGGAAAAGCTACCCAGATGTGACTACATTGCCACAGCCATAACGCCAAATAGCAACGGAGGAGCCAACTACTACTTCTACGCACAGAACAGAAACACAACGACAACAGACATCTCTCTCACTGATCCTCCTCGGTTTGGTTAGTTTCTCGTTAGTAGATTGTGGCCATAGTGGCCATACAGCAGCAGCAAACAGCAACATTATCACCGTCAAGTTGGGGTTTTAAAAAATTGTTTCAGTATCATTCTATTACTACAAGGCCGAGATTATGGTAGCGAGGCGAAAACCAAACACTATTTATCGTACACGTACGTACAATTTGCGCATACCAACTTTTCATGCATAGTGACTATGCCATAGTCACACGCTACTTACTATTGACTATTATACCTACACGCATCACACAAAACACAAGCCCGGACCAGCTGTTTCCTTCTTGTTGCGTTTTTGCTACTGCTAGTAGACGTATTTGTATGCAAAGTTGCAAAAGTTGCAAACCCTAAAAACTCTAGTAAAGAAATGATAATGCTATAATTGCTACATAAAAGTTTACGAGATGGTTGATGTTGTGAGGGTAAAAGTAAAAAGCAATGCGTTGAGAACAGAGGAAAATGTAATGATGATGGTTAGTGGTACAAGTAAGAGATTCTCACCATCTATCTCATCATTACAATTTTACAATTATTATTATTATGTATCTGGTAATTGACTGCATGATTGTATTTATGTCGGTATGTCTGTCTGTCGTCCCTCTCTACTTTAAAATCATAACCAAGAAGCTTAAAAGATGTAAAGACACAATCATGGAAACAGTAAATGCAATGTTGAATGGGCTAAAAGCCCATTCAACATTGCATTTACTGTTTCCATGATTGTGTCTTTACATCTTTTAAGCTTCTTGATCATAACCAGTAATTTTCCTCGAATGAGCTCAAGGGCATGAACATTCATTGGATCCATTGCATGGCATGAAATTTGCATGAAATGAACCATTGTTTTTAGAGAAATTGGTCAAAGAAACGAAACCCCAGGGACGGGGAGAAGAGAATACCAAAAATGTGATAATGTTCAATAATATCCCCACAAGCATGGTTGAACTGAGATTGTTTTATTACTTGGTGTAAAGGACTAAACTTATTCCTATAAAAACATTCGAGGCGACGAGGCGAGAGATGAGCAATCCATATCCATAATAAAACTTCCTAATTTTAAAGTACACTAAAGCACAAATAATACTTTATGCTTTAGTCCTAGTCATTAGGAGTTGTTTGGCAAAATTCCCGTCTCGAATTATTTAGAAAAGATTTTTCTGACACCAGATGGCGCTTTTGTATGACCTCAATTTGCACTTGCAATTGGCCAAAATTGCTGATATTGCACTTCAGAGATGCCACAAACCTAAGGCATCAAATGTGCCAAATTTGAGCCATTTTGATTAGTTTAATTTTTGACCCCACCGGAGGTTAATCAAATTTGCTGACATTTTATCCCACAGCTGCCAATACCCCAAATCATACTCCGATGAAATATTTTTCATCGGCGTAGTGTAAAACTTGTGGAAACTAGCAAAAGAATGTCTTCTCAGATTAAGTTAAATTTTTAAATTAAAACTTTGTGGTTGTCTAATCTTGTCGATTGTCCAACCCCCATACCCCAACTAAATAATCAGATTAACCACCATTAAGTTATGGGCTAAAAAAATTTCAAACTTTGCCGCCCCCTGGGGTCAACCAATTTTGGTCAAATTTTACAAAACGTTTTAATTTACTGTTATATCTAAATGTGGATTAAAATGTGTCATGTATTAATTTTAAGTCTTAAAAAGACCTAATAATATGCAACGTCGAAATGTTCCACGAAAAGGGGCTCAATTTCTTTTAATTTGATTCATAAAGCTTTTTGAGCTGATTAGAAATTCCTTGATTTTTCTGTCATGTATTAATTTTAAGTCTTAAAAAGACCTAATAATATGCAACGTCGAAATGTCCCACGAAAAGGGACTCAATTACTTTTAATTTGATTCATAAAGCTTTTTGAGCTGATTAGAAATTCCTTGATTTTTCAGCTGCGCCGTTGTTCTTGCATGACTGATTTACCATCATATTAGTAAGTTACAATCAGATCAGATCGGACCTAGCAAACAACTGGAAAACTGTTTTGAATGGGAGGAGTAAATTGAAATAGCCCATAGCCATCTGTTTATTAGTGATCACGATCACTGATCAGCCTACATGATACATATTCCCACTAAATGTTTGTTTGATTGAACCATATAATAGGCATGCTAACTTACCTTGAGAATTTCACTTGCATGTGATCCTATATCCAGATATAAGATAATATTTGATGTACTTACACATATGTGCAATTTTTCAATAATTGAACAACAAATTGTTCGTCTTCAATGGCATCAACGTCATCTTTCATCAATGTAGTTTGTGTAATAAAAATGGTTCTGGTTTGAATGGCAAGTAACAAACTCCCCTACTGCATGGTTGACTACCTGTTTTTTAAACCATGCAATCGTGGCAACTGAAAAAGACGTCGATGCAAGTTTGGCATATAAAAATCAAGATATACAACAGCGGCAACTTAAAAAGCGTTGATGCAAACTTTAAAGAAACCCGCATGGAAAATCTGGCAATCAAAGGAAAGTCCAGAGGTTCCGAGATTGTCATCTTTGAACGTATGCTGATGATAATATAACAAGACTGGTGTAACCAGTACAGACAACTTTTGTTTGCGATGAGTTTTGGGGTCGCACGACTTAAATGATATATTACATGTCGATATAAAAAATTAAGGTTATAACTTATTAACGGTCACCGTTACGAATTTTGGGTAAAATGTGTCACGCATTGTTTTTCATACTGAGATGAATAGAATGGTATGCATGCCCTATAATTAAAATTTTGAAAGTTAGAAAGAGCGTTTTAAAATGGTGTTATTCAATTTGGCTGAAAATCAGCCTCAGAGAAGATAATGACATATAATGCATGTGTGCCAACGCCAAGTTTGGAGTCAATTGGTTGAGTAGTTCAGAAGGAGTGGTCTGAGTGGTCTTCACGGACATACATACATACACATACACGATGATAAAACCAATAACTTTTGTTCACAGGCTTTGCATACAAAAGTTAATAACTGACATCTTTAACTTCGATCGTGTCTACGTCTGGAAAATGCATAACCCCAGTGAGCAACTTTAAAGTGGTTTTAACTTCAAAAGTTCCGATATACTCGTCAACAAATGAAGAAGCCATTATATCAAAAAATATTTCTACCATAATATATTGCTATGCTATCAGAGGGCAGAGGCAGAGGGTAAGTTGCTGCTGCAAATGCTGTAAACAAACAGATACATTCCAGATGATTGATTTTTTAATGAATAAACGGTTGACTTCCAATTTTGTTTTGACTTCCAATTTTGTTTCATTTGGGTTAGTTGTATTTGACAGTTGCATATTACCAATTTTTTCCATACACAATATATTGTCACGATGTGAGTTGCCAGATTTGCATAGAATCTTGTTTCGTTTACCACGATTGCATGTATTAAATTTTGCGTTGGCAGATTTGCGTAGCTTACAACTCGGTAGTCAACATTGCCGATATGGGAGTTTGCCAGTTGCCATTCTAACCGACAACGATAAAACATATCCATAACTTGTGACGTAACACAAACACAAACTATTGTAAAATTTTAATTTATATCTAACCTAGGTATATGAAGCATAAATGCTGCTACATATACAAAGACCGGACCCTCTTTTATTTACAGTCGCATCAGCAATATAACCATTCATCCACGGTCAACTGTAGGTGGCTTTATATGAGATTTGCTATATTTTTGCATTCTTTAATTCTTGTCTATAGATAATATAGCTTGCGATTACAAAAACTAATACCTCACATCTAATCGTAAGTATATTTGAATCGCCACCGCCAGCCAAAATTGTCTAGTGTAGCGCAGTCTTAAATTACGATGTAGCACGATGTATTAGGATGAACATGAAAAGAAACTCCATATTAAAATATATGTAAATTTCAGGGTTCTTCGAGCGGTAAATGATTTATTTAACGATTTCCGACGTTTCGATTCAAAAACATGAATCCTCATCAGGGAAGAGTAGTAAAATACAGAGCAGAAGAAGCGAATAATATTAGAAGTGTTTTAATATGTTGTCCGAGTGGATAAGTCCGTCCATTCATAACAAAAAGAAACTCCGTCAATTTTATATGTGGCCGGCCGAATGTTCATGTTGGCACTTCATATAAATAGTGCCTCGGTTTATCAAAGCATTTTAAAAATACAAAAGTAGACAATTATAAGTTACAAAGCCAAATGATTTTACAGTGTATTTCACTTTATACTAATTTTTAGACCCTTCAGTGCAGTGTCTCATAACTTACGAGTCCCGGACAACAGTATAGAATTTTACACAAAACAACCCTAGCTCTGAAATTATTATTTTCTGAGATGAGTTTTAATAAGAACCACGATGACATGCTTAAATCATGATAAACAACTTTCTACATCAAGATCTACCGAAAAATTAACAAGTAATTACAGCAAGAACCTTACATTACAATTGAATGATACGCAATACGTAAGAATTTTCGGTTTGAATTAGCTTGATATATAAAGCAAAGCCTTAATCACTTTTAAAGCACAACTAGTACGAAACTAAATTAAATAACTCGAGAAAGTAATTGACAATTGAGATATATTGCAAACGCAACTCCGTTTTGTTTCACGTATCACATTTTTGGGGGTTATTGAACGATGTCGATGGTTTTCGAACTGCTTCTACCTAATCTTGCACCATGCAAAACTTGCTTGCGAATTAACAATAAATTGCTTCGACTTTTATGTTGTTTGGAAAGCCATCAAATCATGTTATCTCTAGGCTGCATGCTCACTCATGTTTCATATCTAGGTAAAAATGGTTTCATTCATCACTAATTTTTGTCTTATCTTAAAACTGCAAATTGTAAATTCATTTCATTTTCGTATTCAGCCCGTATTTGGAAATGTGAATGCCAACATATTTAATGTTAGTTATAATTTATAAATCGTTAGTTTCGATTTAATAAATATTAAAAGGAAAAAATAAAGAGATGTTATACTCACTGCCCAGTTGAAGTGTTCATTCATAAATATGCATACTACATATGTGTAGAAAACACTTTAATTTTTC
>JAHZNB010000227.1:0-12085 GCA_027744295.1 Callyntrura guangdongensis | reverse complement strand
CCAGATCCAAAACTCGTCGTATTTCTAAATTTGGTAACTCGGGTGATTTGTCTTTGGAACCTTCATCGAAGAAGTCACAAACAAATTAGAGTTTTTACTCACATGCATATACACTGGTTTTCTGTTTTGAGTCCACCATCGAACATGATACTGGTAATGTAGCTTGGTTGTCCAAGCTTTCATATTGGCAGCGAGGTTGGGTGCCCATATAAAAGCATAAATTCACAAAAACATCTTTCAGACAATTGAACGTTTGGTACATTACATCACATGCCCATTTTTTCGATTGTCCGAATTGTCGACATTCAATGCAGGAATCGGTGTATTATCGGTAACGTATAATTGATCAAAATAAAGATAATTAATGTTTTACCGTTGGTACGACATGACATAATCTTGAGTGCAATTTTTTTGTTCTTATTTACCAGTCACTAACAAAACTTCCTTTCCAACGTCCATCGAAATGTTCTAATTAAAGAAAGTGTATTACGAACGCATAATTACGCTGGTGCTTTAGCAGCGATGTAGTTCTGAGACTTTGGTGGGAAAATAATTAGAGAAAAGTAATGGTTCTACGTATGTATATCATATAAATAGGTAGAATGGCATGTAATAAAAAGCTTTGATGCTAGCGTTTGGTAAATGATAAGGATAAGATAAAGCTTGTTTTACTGACAATCCAGTAATATTGTGTTGTGAACAAGATAATGCCGTTTTGGAAAACGTAGTAAAAGTCGTAACTCGCTTATGACCTATTATTTATTAATAAACACGCGTGCAACTGTACGACTGCGAGAATGCTCAAAGTTATCTGCTTGCTCATGGCGCACAAATATAAATTGGTCCAATGAGAAATGTTAAGAAACACGGAGGTATATATTTATCATCACATTGTCCATTTGCTCAGCATTTTGGCCGACAGTTTGACGAATACGAAAAGGACAACAAAAATGTATAAGGCAAGAAGTCCAGCAAGTTTTTATTGTTGGCGCCCCTATGGTAATCATTACGGAGTTCGAGTTCTGGTTATAGATTCTTGTGGTTTTTATTTTGAAAGTGAAAATGAGATCGGTAAACTCGATTGGGGGTTACCCAAATACATATCAGGTATAGTTTATCACAAAGTCAAATCTATGTCTCTTTAAAGTAAAATTTAGGCGAATTTCATTTCGTGATTTATGTATCTCAACTCTCAAGTAAACATTTTTTAGCGAGCTGTATAACAAAGATTTAACAGGCTGAAATGCATTTATGGAAGCATCTCGATTTATGCGTGGAAAAGTCGGAAAATAAGCAAAGATTGATCACGTCTGTTTCGCAATTTTTTGTTTATACGATAGATAGTGCGTGCTTAAATTTTGACATTACAAATTGCTTTACAAGCTCTTGAAAAATTTTCCATCCATCATAATACCTGATTATTGGCAGATTTAGCGTGCACCTTTACAATAAGCAAAGACGATTTAAATTTTAGAGGATTTAACATATCAAATTAAACTTAAAATTCCTATTAAACACAAAATTTGATTTACATACAATATTTTTAACGTAAAATTTTGATGTAAATAGTTACAATTGTCCCAACCAATCATTAATTAAACTAATGTGAATTCATATTTTTCGTAGCAAGTAACAAGTACANCTATTAAACACAAAATTTGATTTACATACAATATTTTTAACGTAAAATTTTGATGTAAATAGTTACAATTGTCCCAACCAATCATTAATTAAACTAATGTGAATTCATATTTTTCGTAGCAAGTAACAAGTACAACAATTTGCATGAATTTACTGTCTTCTCTGTATGATTTCTTTTTACATTTTTCCTAGTTGATGCTTGGTAAAAACGCATTTGTTAGTAAAGAAATAAAATTATTTTGTATTTATTTTCCCTGTGTAAAAAATAATGAGAAAACATTGATTGAATTTCAAATACACAGATAACTTCGCACGAATTTCTTTTGATTCTAAACAAGATAAGTTCTGTGTTAGAATTAGAACAAAGTGGTGGTTTCCTATGGAATTTTAGTTGGGAAATAAGAAGTCGCCAATTAGACTTACAACAATTACAGTTGTTATTCAAAGGGGTATATGTTCCAAGTGTTCATATTGCATGCACGCTTCGTAACGTTAAACCCCAAGTGATGCAGACTTTGCCAATATTTATTACTATTCTCATGTCTGCGACTGGATATTAACGTGATGGATGACTTTCTTTTTGATTACTTATCGAGTTGATTTTTTCATAGCTACCTAAATGGCCAGAATACATTGAACATTGAATGACAGGATAGATAGTTTATGGGAATAGGGAGTGTCACAAGCATTCTCACTGAAATATGACAGTTGTCGCAACAGGACATTTAAGATATGTGGACTGTCTTAAGACAAAAGAAAGCTAGCTGGCAAGCACAATGTGGTACTACTACGCAAGTATTGGGTGCTGACAACTTTGATATGCATCACTTCATTATACAATTTCTGATACGTAATCGATAGAGTTTATGTAAAATTAAATTTTATCGTTATGTTTGTCACGACCAGCTTCAAGTTTCCCATACTGACCGTTTGTAAAAAATCCACCTACCTTTAAATTCACGTGACTAGTCATTGGTAATTTTAAAATAGTAATCAGATTAACGTTAACCGTTAAGTAAAAGTAGAATTAAGTTTATTAAAATTAGTCCCGCCCTTACAATGCGCTCGGAGATGCTTCAAAGTTTATTCGTACAATTGTTCACCAAGTTTAGTCTGACTGAATTCGCGATATTAACCTTGGTGCGGGCAGAGATAGACCACAATGCTGATGCCAGATATCAAATTTGGTCAAGAGGTTTCTTATAGACATTTTCGGAATCAAGTATATTTTGCCCGAATTATCTAATCATAAATTGGACGTGAAACGAGCACTTTAATTGTTGTTCATATTCGTTACGAGCACTTCATTCGAATTCAAACATGATTAAAGCGAGAGTTTAAAGTTTCTGTTCGATTATCTAATGCAAATAAAAAGACCTCCTACAAAAGAAAAAAAACATTCTTAAAGCTTATCAAGACTTTCCAAATATCTGCATCGAAAAAAAATTGGACCCTTCTTGGCGTTTTCACATAATAAAGCTAAAAATGAAGATAATAAATGAGAGACGCTGTCTATAAGCCTGTAAGTTGGCATAAATGTGTCTGTCGGAGGCTTAAACTGAAACATTGTCATTGTTTTCCAGCTAAGCCAAGATAAGTACCCATTTTTTCTAATGTCGATACTTCCTGTGTGATTGCTAAGGGTGTAAGTTTCTTGGGATTTTTTCCAGCCAGTGTAACTTGCTGGTCGTGCAGCAAGACCGAATCTACATGGAAGTACAGAATGTTTTTATTCAATAGGGGATATTCCCATAATCACGGGTTTTGGTTCTACACTATAAGTTTTATTATTATTGGTTACCTAAGAATTCATGAACTATAATGATCATAAAATATTACTGACAACGATAACAATATTTTATCATGTCTATATCCAGCTGCGAAGAAAAATGGCTGAAAAAATTTATAGATGAGATATAATTGGAACCTAGCAGAAGATTCCTTTTTTTCTAGCGCCCAGTCAATAAGGTAGTAGATTCCCGTGTTTCACTTCACTGCATGTGAATGTGACTGACGACCTATCCCATTCTGTCTAACAAAATACAAAAATATATTTAGGAATGAAGTCAAGCTCAAGCCGGGAAAGAATGCTGTGTGACATGGTCGATCACCCTCATAAACGTGTGGAAAATTACTATTCCGGCCCTTCATAAAAATTCTTAAAACACATACCCTATGATAAAAAAAACTACATCGCTATCGCTGTCGTACAAGCACTTAAATATACGGACAATATGAAGTTCTAATTTATTATAGCCAATAGCTCAAATTTGATTAATCCGATAGGTAAAATACCGAAATGCACTTTTAATCAATTAAATTACAATTTTTAACTGTAGACTATCTAATGTGACTATCGTGTATGTGTATCCAATTCTGGTCGGTTAATTAAGAAAAAATGTATAGCTTGCCGTATTTTACAAAATTCACGAATTCTGAGTGAAAAATCACTCTTCACGAATTGTCCCATCAGCAGTATCCATGATAAACGTGATTACTTCACTAATGATACAAACTACGATGTAAACGTTTCATATTACTATTGATAAATGCGTACAAAAATAATAGGCAACAGCGTCATACAAAATATTAAAAACATTACTTTTGCTAGTTAGAAAAGATCTCAAGACGCCCCAGATCATGATGAATGGTAATGGAGAAGCAACGAAGGCAACTTTCCGATGTTCTTTTCCTAGCAAAGTCGTTAAAAATTATTACATATGGCTAAACTGACATTATGCTTCCATAGCTTCTTTTTGGCACACGGTTGAATTTTAAAACTACGTATACATATATTTGAAATTGTCACGGTTGCATTTGGGAGAAATCAATTATGATAATGTTCCGGGCCGCCAGTCCATTTGCTTTTAGGAAGCAAGCAGAGAATTATAATGATAAACTGCCTAACGTATTGCGTTGGTTGAAGTGTCATGGATTTCAAATACCGTCCTCACACCACACCGCATTCGTATCACATGAAATATTATTTATGTACGCATAATTATTAAACATTTAGATTAAAGACGTATATTCAAATTTTTTCGGTAAAGTACCTTCATTTCAAAAATTTGAGAGGATGCCAATTAAGTTGTTTATTGCAAAATCTTAAAAACTCTATTTTTATACAAAGAAAAAAATGTTCAATGGCTGTATTGTAGAATAGATTAATACAATTGGTAGAAATTCAATTATTCTGGTGACCAATTTAAAGCAAGTGTTCCCTAAATTAATTGCTAGACAGTATTTATTTGTCTCCAACATGAAAATATTACGGATTTCACCACTCTTAATATATATTTCAATACATAAAAGTTGTTTGGTTGGTGGTTACAATAGTTTTTCGCATGAATAAACCGTAACCGTTGGTTGAATGTTTTCCTTGCTTTTAAGAAATGACGTCTGTTAACTCTTTGCATGTTGCCCCATGGTGATATCGTTTTTTAGCTCTTTCACGACCCTATGAAAGATATACACACCTAATTACTTATGCTAAGGTATATATGCAAACCAGCAAGCCATAATACGACTACGACAACGTCAACCAAGCTGTTGCGCATAACATCAATAAGACAACTTGTATTTATTTAGCATCTATAATCAATTATGCGCTATTTCTTTGCGTTTTAGGAACTGGAACCTTCGGTCGAGTTGTTCTTGCGTACAACAAAGAAAGCAGAGAGTATGGAGCTTTGAAGATCCTTCAGTTGTGCGATGTTATCCGCTTAAAGCAAGTTGACCATGTGAAAAATGAAAAAAACATACTGAACGCAATAGAGCATCCCTTCATCGTAAATCTGTAAGTCGTTTATCACTAGAATCCTCTGGCCGTACAGCAGCAGCCAGTTTAATTTTGTTGGCTAGAAAATAAATAAAAGTCAATATTGGAATTGCTCCCAAAACATGCTGTTTGCATTTGCTGCCATACGGCACTGAATGTTTAAACTTCAAAGCTGGGTAAATTTTCATTTATTTTTAACCTTTCTTTTACAGCAAATGGCATCACAAGGATGAGTACAATATTTATATGCTGTTTGATTACGTCTGTGGGGGCGAACTGTTTTCCTATCTAAGAAACGCTGGTCATTTCTCCTCCTCAACAAGTAACGTCCAACTTTTTTTCTAGTTCTCTTACACTAGACTAACCTAAACCTTGTTCATTCGGCTTTTCTTTGTGCTGATCAACCGTATGACTTATATTAGAACATTATTTGTGTATAACTATGTGTTCGTATAAATGTTGATATTTATTCAACTATAATCATTTTTAGCAAAACTGGGCTATTCTTTAAAATGCGCATTATGCATGATTTGTTTTGTGAAAACACAGCCAGCCATTTTTTACATTTAAAAAAATGTTTTTCATAATAATTTAATAAGAAAAATTGGCTACAGGTGCAGCAGCTATCCTTTCCTGATTTATTGTCACGTTTTATGCCTTACTAAAAGGAATATATTAAGTTAATCAACTGTCCTTTTATTTGTTATTGTAATAATTGTATTATAAAAATTAATAATTTAAATATTTACTACAAGAGTATCGTGAAATGCATGGCAAAAGTGCAGTTCAGTTTAATATGGCTCTGGCAATTACTTGTTTATATCTACGGTATTATACGAATCAGATGTACAACTTTTCATGATATTTCTCCATTTATGGCACATTCCACCCTGGTGTGAAATAAAGAAAGATAATATGTTGTATTGTAAATCTTCCCAGGCTCCTTTTATGCTGCCGAGATCATTTGCGCTCTGGAATATCTCCACGCTAGAAACATTGTGTACAGGGATCTTAAACCAGAGAATTTGCTTTTGGATAAAGAAGGTCATTTGAAGATAACCGACTTTGGATTTGCCAAACGGCTCTCTGACAGGTACTAGATTTCGTTTTAATTGAGAACATCTTTACGTGCTAGTAAAGTGCTATACTGTTTCTGTACTGTTAGGACCAGCTCTTTTTTCTCACTAGTTTACTTTACGACGATGTTATTGATTACATTAGCTATCTCCTCGTAGCAATACTTACTTGTTTAAAAGGACTCAGAATAAGGCAATGCCCAGCGTACACCACCGTCAAGAATTACAGAGGGGCCATTTTAATATATATCAAAACAAAAAAAAATCCGAGTTCGTTTAAGAATTGTCTTTTGTACTGTCTACCGAATCAAATTAATTTATAGACTTATAGATAAACTGGTCCTATATAGTCGTATAGAGGCTGTAATTGCAATTTTACTGCCTATCCTCTCATCCTAGCCGTTCCATAAATTCGGCTCAATTTATGTGCAAGGAAAGTAGTTCGGGTACATACATTTTTTTGCATCGCAGAAGGCCGAAAATACTCATCAATTTTATTTCATGTATTTGTACAGTATTTAATGTTGCGTGAATAGAACGAAAAGGATCAAAATCTCTTTTGTTTTGTATAGAAC
The DNA here is from genome assembly GCA_027744295.1 of Callyntrura guangdongensis. NCBI lineage: Eukaryota > Metazoa > Arthropoda > Collembola > Entomobryomorpha > Paronellidae > Callyntrura > Callyntrura guangdongensis. Next base: position 5,015 of record JAHZNB010000227.1, on the reverse strand, counting down.
GTGGACTTTGTGTGGTACGCCTGAATATCTAGCACCAGAAATCATTCAGTCAAAAGGACATAACAAAGCCGTGGATTGGTGGGCTTTAGGTAAATCATAATATACTTGCTTAACTGCTTAAATATAATCTGTAACTCATAATATAAATCGTTGTTTACATTACTGAAACTGCAAATCGCAAAAAAATATCCCCCTTAATAAACCCCAGTAATTTCGTATATAATCTCTTTTTACCTAAAATACTCTTAATATTTACTGCAAAGGGATTATAGGAGGCAATATAAATTATTTATTCCATCAAACCGGTCAACTAAAAAGAAGTTTTCATTCATTTCATACAAGAACATATAATTGCAGCAATTGTAAATCATAAAAGTCATCATGACTTATGAAATATTTATTTTTGACCAAACTTTAATGCTTTACCTAAAATTAATTAAAAAGTTTTCTATATTTTTATATAAATGATTCCGTGTACTTTAAAGCAATATGGTAGTTTGATTTAAAATGCAGCAAACAAAAATTTTCGTTGTGGTTATTTCAAGAACCCAGACATATAGGATGCCTACATCTGCCAGTTCATTGAAAGTTTTTGATGTGTAAAGATGACGATAAAGTTAAAGGATACGTGCATCAGTCAGAGCGAGTCACATATAGTGACATTTGTGACATGTCGAAATTACATGTTCCTTTTATTCCTTCCACTTTTACACCAAATATGGATAATCTGTCAGATAAAGACAAGTAAAATTATTGAAAGCTTGACTAAGTACAACAATAAATTTTCTTTCTTGCCACAGGTGTGTTAATCTATGAAATGCTTTGTGGCTATCCACCTTTCTCTGATGATAACAATTTCAGCACGTACGAAAAAATCTTGTCTGGAAAGATTGATTGGCCAAAGAATTTTGACCCGGTAGCAAAAGACCTTGTCAAGAAATTGCTAACCAACGATAGAACAAAACGAATTGGTTGCATGAAGGTAAGTTTAAGTTAAGAACACTATTTTGCCAAAACTATTTTTTCAAGCATGCGACTCAAAAATAGTTTTTTTAACTACATTGATTGATCTTTTTCCTAATTTATGCTATGCCGTTTGACTTCAGAACGGGCCGGAAGACGTAAAGCGCCACAGATGGTTTCGTGAATACGATTGGGATGATGTAAAAAACAGAAGACTGAATGTAAGACACATTTTTGTACCTTGTCTGGCGTGTACACTTTTGTAGCATGTAAAAATGTTTCTCAATAAGACAGTAAAATTTGGCGGATCTAATTTCTTTGCAACTACTACTTTAGTGATTTGGCTCTGTCATAAACTTTATTGTACAAAATATATTTTACTGACAATGCTATCCTTCTGTTTCTTTTCATAGCCTCCAATCATTCCAAAAGTTTCTTTTGAGGGGGACACCAGAAATTTTGACGAGTATCCTGAAGAGGAATCGTTTCGTGTGAACGGAATAACAAAGGCGCAGTTGGAGCTGTTTTCAGACTTCTAGAGCGTACGAAGATTCGGCTCATAAACTGCAAATCACATTTTAAGTTGCTTAAATGATAGTTGAATTAAAACTATATGTAAATAAACGAATCCGTATGTCTGCAGAATTTCAATGCTTAAAATATCTACAGTATTGAGGTATTGATGATGTGTAGCTGTGTAAAGCTAGATTGAAGGTTGATGTTCACTATGAGTTTCTTCTCATTGTTACACGTCTACTATTTTTGTAGCCTCATGTTCATTTCCATTTAAGTCAGATAGTCATACTACATTATTTGAAATTATTTATGAATATAAATCAATGTACTTGTTGAATGGACTGAATGCATTTTTATTATACCGCAATGAATACCGCATGACGCCGTGTTTCTTGTAGCATTGGCTTCTATACCCAGTGGCAAAGATGTCTATGAAAAGTTAACCTTCGTAGTCTCAGAATGTGATTGAACTTGTGTATGTATTAAAATTGTATGTATATATAATGTGTGTAAAGTATATACAGCCTACTAATGTGAATGTACATTATACACTAGTATATTACAATTATGATAATTGTGAAGCTACCAAATCAAAGTACATACTTATTACCAAAGTGAAAGTCCGGCTTAGGATAGTTAACTATACTTTTACGGAATTAGAGTGAAGAAAATGAAAGCTTGTTTGTTTTTCAGGGACAGTTGTGTGTGTGTGAATCGATATTGTTTGCGGTTAGCGTTGTTGGTAGACGTATTGCAGAGAAAATAATTATTAGATGTACGTCAAATCGATTCTGAGAAAATAATGGGGTTATTAAAAGTATTGCTAAAGTAAGTTGACTAATGCTTGACTTGACTCATGACGGCAAAGTAAACCCTTTGAACTTAGTCAGTATTCTCTTGTCCTCTTATTTTCCGTTATTGTTAAAAGTTTTTGTGTAAAACGTTACAAGAATCTCCCTCGTGGTTTGTAAAGGATTAATTGTGACTGTATTATGAACATTGCTCTTGTCATGGAGCGTTTTACTCGCCAAGACTAGAATGTAATGGGTATGAATGTATTTTCCTAGATTCCTACGGAAGTGTAATAATGGCTTGTTTGAATCAGATCTGAAGCTATATACATATTCCTGAACAGAGACCTGAATAAACAAATTTCCGGTGACCTGGATGTTAGAAATTATTTAGTCAAAATTTTGTGCATGCAACATTTAATGATATCTGCTAATGCATATTATGTCGAAACATCTGAAATAAAACTTTATGCATTAATGGCTGTCTCGTAAACTGCGACTGGTAGTACCGTCGTAATTGTATACATACATACCTACTATATTACCTCTAGCCTTAAGGTATGCAACGTTTGTCCAAATACTATGCAGATTTTACTGCCGTTTGTTCCGCACCGTTTTTTTCCTTTGATGCAGCAAAGTGTGTGTATGCAATATTGTTTTGTTTTGCTCTTGTATCAACACAAAGGAATACCTTGACCGTGAACGACAAGAAAGGTGGTTGACAACAAAAAATGCTTTCTTCTTCTGGCTCCCTGAGCTAGGAGACATTGATTTTGCACGACAAAAAGGTTCTACCCAATAGTAGCATTAGGAGAAAGCACCCAGATTGGTTGTTCCTGTCACAATAGATAGCCATCATTAGTGCATAACATGGAAATGTTTCCAGGTCCACTTTGCAGAAACTAGATTAGTCGTGTCAGGCAATTCTTTGTTATTATTGTAATACCTATTAAGTATGCAGTTGAATTGGCTGAATGGAACATGACATTCTATCATGAAAGTAAAGCAAATCAGTTCTCCAAAGAAATTGGCAATTACTATATTACTACGCTTTCAATTAGATTCACAAATTGATATCCATAATGTCTTACTGATGATAAATAAGAGAATCCACTATGAATATAAATTCGATGAAACATTTGCTTAAGATTGACAAACATTACAATTGGTTTTATTATTCCCTCAATTCCCTTGTAGGTATACTGTACATGTGCAGGTTTTTTTTATAGCAAAGCAATTATTTGATGGATGGACGAAAAACTATTTGGACAATCGAATTTCGAGACAGTCCCAAAATCAACATTGCATTGAGTAATATCATTCAAAACGTGAATTCGGTGAAAGTTGGGTTGAAAATGAACGAATAAAGTAATATGAGTTTCATACATAATAGTGTCGTCTACCCAGCCAAATACAAAGTCACAGGTTGTGTCTTTGATGACAACTTACGTATGTTTGTCCCTTGTTCATGCATTTTTTAACAATTCCCATTGGAAGTTTATCTCATTACTATATCGTGTGAGACGGCATGGCATACCCAAGATGCCCAGCAAACAATAATGAAAGGTTACATGTACAGGTGATTCGACTAAAGTTGGGTTGAAAATGAACGAATAAAGTAATATGAGTTTCATACATAATAGTGTCGTCTAGCCAGCCAAATACAAAGTCACAGGTTGTGTCTTTGATGACAACTTATGTGTATACGTATGTTTGTCCCTTGTTCATGCATTTTTTAAAAATTCCCATCGGAAGTTTATCTCATTACTATATCGTGTGAGACGGCATGGCATACCCAAGATGCCCAGCAAACAATAATGAAAGGTTACATATACAGGTGATTCGACGTTGAATCATAGAGAAAATGTACATGAAAGTAAAATTAATTACATAAAAAGGCAGGTGATTATAAGTGTTTCGTTTCTACGACAATATTATAAGCTTTGAAATTAGGGATTATTTTGCTTATTTATCTGCTGGCGATATATTACACTTCATAATATACAAATTTTCTATGCAAATAGGTTCTGTTGGGTTTTGCCGATTCTGCTAGATGGCTAGAAAATATAGTAATTCACCGGGTTAATGAAATCACAACAAAATCATATCATACATACATGCCTGACATATTACGAACGTATGCGTATGTCGTTTTTAACTAGGCACATTCCATAGTCATTTCATTTTGCTGAAATCTTGATTTGGAATTCTGTTTCTTCCGTCGTATTGTATATTTTATCATGAAACGGAAGACGGGGGCAACAATTTCCGTCATTGCACGCTTTAGTGCATTTTCTCACGTGTTTTTGATTGCACCATTTTGCTGAAAACTGAAAAATACATCTTTTCTATGGAATCTAGTTATATCACGTATCTTTATTGGGCGTCACTTTCGTAAGTGAAGTTCAAGAAAAAAACAGACACGGTAATCGGTATGAGGCAACACTGTGTTTATTAAGAAAATGATATTGTAAGTAACGAGAGTAAAACATGATTACATAGTCTATATTTGAATTTTAAGCGTGATGAGAATATAAAGCTGCAATTTGCTTCAAAATCACTTCCATGAAAATATATTATTTTACAGTAAAAACGGTCGTTAAAAAGTTTTATTGATACTTATTCTCCCTCTAAATTGCCTAAACTATGTTGCCGTGTTGTCAATTATAGCATGTATTTATAAGAACGTATATACAGTGACATTATAGGATATGGAATCATAAAACATTTAAGCCTTCGTGTAAT
>JAHZNB010000226.1:0-10235 GCA_027744295.1 Callyntrura guangdongensis | reverse complement strand
GGTTTGGAAGGAGAGAGTTGAGTCACACTTAAAATCGTACATGAGTACTACTAAAATATGCGTAGAAAAGAGATATAGCAAATAGCAACCGTATGTTGCAAAAAACTAATATTCACATTTGTAAGCCGTTTTCATTCGTCTTTGAGTGAGGAGTGTCTCCCGACTCTCCCGTTATCAATTATCATCATATTTGTCTCATAAAAGTACGTTGGACTGTTTAATCATTGCCCTCAGAGACTTTTATAGAATAAATAAACTGGAAGGAAGTGGTAGTTAAACATTTAAGTTTTATAAAGGGACAGTACAAAAATACGAAAGGGCTATTTTTGTAGTCATGACTTTATTCTAAAAAGTTTAATTTATGCCTAGGCAATTTCAAACCAACATGTGGAAGGCGGTCTGTGTGAAATGCTGTTGTTTAGCTATTATCTTTTGTGATAGTCCCACTTATTTTAGTACAATAATTTTCGTAAATGTAGAGGAGCGGAGGGAGGGAACGAGGAAGTAAAATCAGCAAAAAAAGCTTAAAACATACCTAGATACTACTTGGCGTTTAACTAAGATACGTAGTTAACTTAATTGAAGCAATAATGTCTAACAAGTCTAAACTCTAATAATACCAACATTTTTTCCTCCCATTCTCCACCTACTATCCACTTAGAATCAACTCCCTATTCAACTAATGAACCTCCTGGGGCAGTTCTAAGTACAAAATAACTATACGGCAATAGGAACACCACCATTGCTGAAAATTATCTTAATTTGCAGGCATATTAAAGTTTACGGGTAGGATCAAGATCTTTTTGTAGAAATGAGCTCATTGCAAATATCCTGCATGCGCGGCTTTCTGCTGGGACATGCCCATCATATTCATTTGTATAAAATACTATTACGATAAATGAAAAAATGCTATGGAAATTCAAAACAACTTCATGTAACAATAAAAAGTGATTTTTTTATTGAAACGAATAAATTAACTACACTAACAAGTTCCGAGGAAATTTTCCAGCAACACGAAGAATACATGTGGCTTATATGATATCACTGAGAATGTACACATTCTCACGGTCTCCTCGACCGTGCAGCTCATGATGATGCACAACTTTAATTGGATAATCTCTTATAAATTATTTGACCTTGTTCTGTTTTTAAAAATTGTTATTATCATTGACGTACTGACACAGCGAAGAGAGCTTCTCAATATGCATGCAAGACGGGCAAACAATTCGATAAATGAAAACGTTGAACGTACGTGAACCTACACTTCAACCCCTCATTCCATCAGTAAGGATCAAAGCATACTCCCACAATCTAACAAGGCAGCATACCATATTTTATTAATTAGTAACATTTTATTTATTAAATTACCTTCGTCAGAGCTTGTCTAGCGTGTATATCAGCATACGACACATTTCTTCCCTCTCCGTTCAACACTTTCGTTTTTGTTCGGTTGCATGTCAAAATTGTCACAGGCTTCACTTAAAAGCACTTTGACGAGCCAAAAAACTATCCACATTGAATAAGCGACATAAAATATTTAGCAAAAAAGTTGCCGTTAGTCAGCCTGTGCTAACTAAAACCATTTTTCACATTTATCCTCTTTCGTCACTGACTAACTGCAATTACAAAATGCAAACAGACATTCCAGCATTCCACTACCAATGACTACAACAGCAGGAAAGTCGGGGAAGGTGTACTGATGATGTTTGGTGTTTTATTCTTTTTGGTACTTTTTTGGAAAGGCATCCCAGTAAAAAGTTTCTCGTCACAGATACTTGATTACTGTTGTAGTTATCATTAATGGCATTATTGAGTACGAGTATGAACCGCTTGGTTGCGATTTTATTTCAGCAACAATAGTCATGCATATAACACAGTACTACAAAATACGATTTAAATCCAAATATGGTGTTGTACAAAGTCAGCTACGTATTTACAGATAAATATAAAATGATAACGAATGCCGACATTCCCTCATTCTATGCAAACTTCCCACTTTTTATGTGTAACGTCAGAGTCAGAGTTCCTTCCGCTTAGAATAGGAAGTGCCAAAATTAGGCAGCAAATTGGAACGGTTCGAGTTTTGTATCATTGAATATACCAGTTCAGTATACAAAATGTACCTGATTTCAACATAATAATAATAATAATAATAACCACGTACTTTTTCATCGTTAGTTAGATTTAAGTTATTTACGAGATGAATCACTGATGCATCATAGAGATAGCTGTAGCTTCACGGTTGGTTACTTATATTATTATCAATGTATATTATAGCGAGGTTTTATTTCACAACGCTGATAGTCCACGCAGCAAATGCAGCAAAGTTCGTATGTTATGGAAGCCTAGTCGTGATAGCATGACTAATGGTCTGCATGGTCTTAAATATACTCAGCACTAAACTCAGTGTAAAAACTATAATGTAATATGCAACAGCAACAATTTTCTTAAATCTCCTTTTCCCAATCAATATTTTCCCAACAGCAGAGAGTAGGAAACCCAGACAAATCAAGCAATTATGAATTATGTTTACATTACATGGTAAATCGGAAAGCCATTCTGTTTTTCATTGCGGATATAAAATAATACAAGTATTGAATCACAACGCTACAATGCTTCCAATGTTATAAAAAGTAACATTGCATTGCATAAATTAGCAAAATGAAAATGACACCGTGCAATGTGCATGCAAACATATTTCAACATTCGAGTAAGCATCTATTTTTTTACCTTTACGGACAGTGTTTGGTGCTTTGAGCGATGATGATAATCATGAGATTCGTATCCATCCAATATACAGTCACAGTTTGAGTTTGCTACCACTTGAAACACATAATTAATTTTTCACAACCAAAAATTTTTTCACATTGCAATTTTTGTTTGGCAAATGTGGTTTTCAGATAAGGACGACTTATGCAGAGTAATAGAATGCGTTTTCGTTCAGAAGTGCCTATACATTTCAACTAACAAGTGTGAGCGGATCACTATGTATGTTGTAGAGATAGGGAAGCACATCAAACTTTTTACACCTGAACGGCCACAGTAACGATCTCTCTGTAAATGTAAACCGCTTCACGTAATGAACTTTTTTCCGTAGTTTCCTTTTCCTCCAGCAGCTATGGAAAAAGTACGACCAGCAATTTGCCTAAAGTAGAGCTCGTTTACATAGGAAGAGGTAGTCGTAGCAATACACGGAGGATGAAAACAGCTCTAAAGGTGACAGATGCACAGATTGCAAATCCTCCGTCAAAACTGGCTGCTGAACTCACATGAACTCCGTCACTTTTATTTGCTCAACAAAATCTCCGCTTGTACATTTTCTTGTTCCGCTCCTCTCACGTTGCTTTAAATCTATCGTACGCTTTCCTCCACGTTGTTACTTCTCGTCTATTTTCTCTTCGGCTCGCACCACGTACCTTTTTGAGAGAGAGAAGACTCATACATATGGACACGATAACGACGTCCACACACACAGATCAGCAGAAGAGATGAACAGACGGATACGATGAGAGAAAACAAAAAATTGGATTGGGTACAACACAACAAACAGCACAGATGCAGAGATGAAAAACGGTTTTATATTTGTGTGGCTTTGTTTTTTGTTGTTTTTCTTTCGTTCTCTTGCTAGGTTTTATCCACTTGCGTACCAGAATATGTTTCAGCTTTTAAAACATTTTAGCGAAAATATTATCTCGGCCGCTCCACTCTTGACATTCACAAGGAAAACTGACAGCCGTCGGTAAAAACGGAACAAATATTGAAAGTAGCTTTCTTGAGCCTACACGCCAAAAAGCCTTCCTCCTGACTTCTTAATAATAAGTAATCTCAGATTTTATGGTGATCCTATCCTGTCAAAAATAACAGCAACAGTTCTTATTGTATTGTGTTGCCATTTACCACAACCACGCTTCCTCCACTTCTTTCGTATGTATTGTTGCCACTTTACAGCCAAAACGACTACTGCCGCAGATGTTGAATTTTTCAAAGTGGACGAGTAAAGCTGCAAAATAATGTAGCAACATAATATAATAGGAACAGGAGTTCGGCAATGTATCAAGCTCAAGCACCATACAACGGCATTTTTTGCTGAAAAAGTTTCAATACAGCAACACTAAGATTTCTTGGAGTACCTATGTATGTAGTAGTAGTAATAACGTGCCTGTGTGTGATTCTGCTGACCGTATTTGAGACGACTTGCGAAAGATGTTGATGGTAACGATCACGTAATATTTTCCAATGTGGTTGTAAAAAATAATACGTGAGAGTCTATAAGTTTATTGTTATAATATTCATTACATTTACAATGCAATGCACTCACCAACTGACCACTTACCACCACAAAACAGAATACACTGTGCACGGCGAGATCAGGGGAGTATACAAATAAGGTGGGGAATGAACAGAGAGAGATGTTTCACTTTGAAAAGATCATTTGGTAAAAACACACGGAGGGTGATTGGTAGTCAGTCAGTTTGGTGGTGGTGTGATCTGACTGGGGTGAGGTTTTATTTTAAGCTGACTGAGAAACACCAGAATATCATCCCTGCCATTGTTAAAAAAATTTCAACGTGTACATGCGATGTGAATCCTATCTACTTGCAGGAGCGAGAAAGAGATACTTGTCTTGTGGTAGAACCAAAGAATTTCGAATAATTCATTGCCCTGCCATGATTATGATAAGCCGTAGTACTCTACCATGTAGTATGTAGTAGTAGGTATTCTATTAATTCTATAACATGCGGTAAGTGTTACAAGTAGTCATGGTTTTCAGACAAGAGCAAGCAACAAGTTTTTCATGTCATATTAAAAGCATGTCATGAATATATATGGTGTGAAGAGGAATGAGAAATCGTATGTGTGTGGTTCTATGCAATATGCACAAACAAACGGCAAACAAAAATGTGAGAAGTTCACAGGCGAGTTTCGAAAGAAGAAGAGAGCATAAGTCGAATTTTCAGAGTTTTTAGGTTTTATTACGTCTTGAGTATTCTTCTTGTACTGCTTACTGCAGTAGCACCCGGCCCCACTACAATTTTATCTGCACACACTGCACTGTAGTGTAGTGTGGCTGGCATCGCGGCACTGCCCAAAAACAGCTTTAATATAAAATAAATTTTTCAAGAATATGCAGTAAAAATAAAACAGTTTCTTGGTGGTTTTATAATGCAGACTGTTAGTGTCTCCCCTTTAAGAACAATAACGCAACTCTAAAATCTTCATTCTTCAACCTAATCCTCCTCCTACGTGCACGTCTTTCCTGTACGTACGCGTACGTATGCAGAGCTACCTGCACTTTTCTCTATCCTAAAATTGCAAAATGAATGGTAAACAACTGGTAACCTGGAATATAATATATGCATGCTCTTCGCAAAATTGTACATCATAATAATAGAACTTTACAAAATATACATAGTGCGATTTTCTATAAAATTTAGCAAAATGATAAGAAAATATTAAGTACAAATCCATATGGATATATGAATGCACCAGTAAGAACAGCTTAATACTTGCTGAAATGAATGAATGATGAATATCCAAGAAATAAGGTATATACAATATTGAAATATAATATATGCAATAGCAAATTACCAAATTTGCCAGGAAATATTAAAAACTTATGATGCATAATAATTATGCCATAATTGAAGCAACACTTGAACTTTTCATCATTGAAAAGTTGAATGGAATTGGAATAGAATACATTACAGGGAAGACGCGAGACGGAGGCAAGCGCCACAACAATGACGAAGGCACTAAATATGAACCATATACAAAGCACTATAACAGATTTACATAATCCAAACGGCATGGGCAGTATTGGGCAGTTTATTTGTAGCTGGACGGCATAACCAAAGAATTCGCGATTTCAAGACAGGAAGGGAGATTCAACTAATGACTATAAATGATCGAATAAGAGCTCAAAGCAAAAGGAAAGGGGAGGAATCAAATTTTTACTGAAATATCGTAGTAACTACAAAAACTGAAACTATGGAAAACCACAAAAAGATAAAAATTACAGGGGACATGGTCTATATCAGCATCGCTCCAATTATTATGTATAATCTGGCCTGACCAACCATATTGTGCTAGTGCTCATATTGATTATCAAATACAAAACAACGATAGTGAAAGCTGCAGCAATTTTTTGCTGTTTTATGCAAGTATCGCTGACAAATTAGTAAATATAAATGACAGACAACAGGACAACAGATATTTCTCATTTTGCCCCATTTTGCCCGATCCTGATGTTGTATGCCATGTGCGTNACAAATTAGTAAATATAAATGACAGACAACAGGACAACAGATATTTCTCATTTTGCCCCATTTTGCCCGATCCCTGATGTTGTATGCCATGTGCGTTACGAATTGTTGACGTAAAATTGGAAATCGGATGAGCTTGAGTTGAAGGGTGAAATCCGACTAAAATTATGCCAATAAATATGCTAATAAGCCAGGAGATGATCCGAGGGGTCAGGAGTAGAAGAATTTGCTCGGGCAACCAAAGATGATGAAACCGCAGCGCATAGTGATGCATTGTTACATCTCGGTCATATTCGTAAGTATTATATTCCTAAGCTCCCATTTAAAATGTATGGAATTAGTCTACATAGAAATCCAGGGAAAGATTTAGAATGGGATGAATGACCTCCGTAAAGACTTGGAAACGATTTATTTTTTGTCGCAAATGAAAAGGAACTGTGCAAGTTGCCACTTTAAAATGTGTAATGAATTTCGTGTGCGTCACTGTCGAATTTGTGTGTGTGGTTGGTATTCGGACATCATATCCACTCAGTTTGAAATTTAATATTTAAATTAAATTGTGCATACATATTTGTTCCTTGAGTTTGAGTGCTTTGAGGGAATGTTTTTTGCGTGAACCCCGGGCTTCGCGTCGTGCGGTGTGATAAGCGAATTGTAGATCTGGCCTGTCCATTGGATTTATTACTGTTATTTTGATGGAAATATTAGGCAGTTTCAACTGTTGTGGTGTTAGGGTATGAAAAGCAGATTGTTTTTATTCGAATTTGTGTGTGTGGTTAGTGGTTGGTATTCGGACATCCATATCCACCCAGTTTGAAATTTAATATTTAAATTAAATTGTGCATACATATTTGTTCCTTGCGTTTGAGTGCTTTGAGGGAATGTTTTTTGCGTGAACCCCGGGCTTCGCGCCGTGCGGTGTGATAAGCGAATTGTATAGATAAAGGAAAGTGCACTGTCTAGGGAACTTTTGATTTTAAGTTCAGTTTTGTAACTATGGGTTCAGCAGTAGATAAGGCATTTTTATACTTACAATTTGAAACTTGAAACTGATTATTGGTGCATTTGTTCATGAGCTGTGGATGTTGGAGTTATTTAAGCATAATAGCATTATGTTGTTGTGGCGTTACTTTATTTTGCGCCAAGCCTTGATTAAGAAATGATTAAAAAATACATATATCACTGCCTGTTCGGTGGGATGAAACGTATATAGGCATTACTTATTATTGTGTACCGAATATGACCCTTCATGGTACCATATGATAAAATCTGTACGTGGCGTAGTTCTAAACGTGTCGTAGAGGGCTGGGCTAAATATTCTTGAGATATACATACGATGCACGTTTACTGCAGGAAGATATTACAGACGAAAAATGATACATCCAATAAGGCACTACGCTCCCGACAAGTATTGTATTTAATTACAGGTAGCCCACTGTCAACTGTAAGCGACACGATGCATAAATTGAAGGTTTCGATGGAACAAAATTAAAATGAATTTTAATCGTACCCTACCAAAATCACAATGTCGCATATATGATGATGATTGTGCAATTTGAAGCAGTCATGCTTGCCAGAGCGTGCGTGCGTGCCATACAGCGACGTAAATGTACACAGTACAAACACATACTAAACTAATAAACTAAATTTAAATATAATGAAAGAAATTGTATAATAATATGGATAATTAATGAGATAAGCTAAGCTTATAGTTTCATCGTTACATGTTATGAACCTATTTAATTTTAATATTAGAGTTTTAATCCGTAACTGTGAAAAATTCAATTTGGAATCTATTATGCTAATCTAAGCAAGGGTTCAGCTTTTTGGCTGGTCGAGTGGAGTTCAAGTCAGTTAAGCTCCATACACTTTAGCTCCACCCTAAACAACCAAGACATGAATAATCGCATAATCGTGATGTCAAAACCCACATAGGTAATGAAACGTTGAAATACACATGCAAGTTGTAATATTATTTTATTATTCACACTTCGATCGTTTTTATTCAAAAGCAAAAATATAGTATGAACAGAATAATACGGCAACATATATTTTCGATCATAAAAATATGTGGACTCACGACTCACGGTCGGACTCCCGTCATAACGATTTGGTAATAAATGGTAAATAAAATATACTACTACATCTAAACAGTTGTTTTATTAAGATTAATATACCCACTTCCCAAGCAGGTCAACTGATGCAGTTGTGGATGTTTATTTGTATCTTCTTCAATCTCATCCTCTGAATTTTCCTCCGTATCATTTTCAGCTACATTTTCACCCGTAGCTGTTGATATTTTTTTCTTCTCTTTGAAATTTTCAACTTTAAAAGTCACCCCGAAAAATGTTTTCAAGTCCCTTAAAATCTGCACAGTAAAGGGTGTAATTGGTCCTAGAACCACTGAGCTGACGTCTCGTGGACTTAATGCCATTAGCCCTAGAATTAAGTACTGAAATACTGAGTCAACTCGTGACCTCGTCGAAGCCTCCTTTAGAAGCAAGCGAGCAACTCTAACCCCAAGCTCTTCCGGACTTATTATGCTATTATTTCCACTTTTCTTCGTTGTTACAGATGATTCCCCGGGTGTAGAAAGTCTTCGTCTTTTTATATCCTTATCATGCTCCTCTGGAAATAACTCGAATCCTCTTTTCTTCGTTTCTTTTCCATTTCCGACAGTTTGTATATCATCCAAATTTCTACTCTGCACCGATATTTGAAGTCCATTTTCTTCCTCTCTTCGATCAGGGTTTTCCCTTCCCACAAAATCATCTGCAGCGTAAACAATTCCCTTTGTAGTCTCCGCGTACAAAACAAGCCCATATCCAGGCATTTTACTTTTTGAATTCTTTATTGGGTCGTTTGTAATAAATACATCGCTGAGAAATGGGAGGAATTCACCTTTTGCTGTTGTAATAACTCGATTGAGCATTGGAGGAGACACTCGAAAACCGTATGCAATACCTCTAACTTTCTTCACTTTTCCAACCTCTTGGTTGTATTGCGTACGCAAAGTGAGCAACTGTTTTTTAACTGTGCACGTAAAGACGACTTCCGAATCGTCATAACCTCGTGACTTTACCTGCTCCAGATAAGTACACAAAACCAAAGTACACAGCCAGTTAGAGCCAAAATAAACATGTATAGCAATTTATCAAAATTACACACCGTAATATAACGGTAGGTAAATGATTATTGTAAATTAAATAAGTACGGTGACGCTTAGCATCACTACACTCCTCACTCACCTGTAGATCAACTTCCAATCCAAATTTATCCATTATAGGTAAGGCGGCATGCTTAATCTTATAAATAGAGTTATATCCTGCCCTGTCATTTTGAAGCCTCCCCTTAAGTGTCAAATGTAACGGCTTTTTACAAAAAGGAGCCAGTAATAGTACCAACTCTAAATAATAGCTTATTGGCCTAGCAATATCGCAAGAGTGAATCACAGTTCCTCCAACCAGCACCCCTGGCACTAGACTCACTTCCGTGCCTGTCTCATTAATCTTAAATTTTGACCCATTACTTAAACTGTCAAGTAGATGGATAAAGGACATCTCATGAGAAGTGACACCAACGTTGAGTTCGAAAGCCGATAGCTGAGCACGAATCTCTTCAATTTTTACAGGTCGCGCAGATAATAACGAGAAAACGAGACGTTGACGAAAGTAGTTACTACCTTGTGAGAAACGCAGTCTTTTCTGGACTAAGGATTGCTCCATTTTGGTTTTTGAACTAAACTAATTAATTGGCTGGACAAGATAAAACGAAAACACTGCTCGTTCGTGAAGGTTGCTTTTCTATACTAAAGTCCAGTCGCATCTCACTCAGCCGCATGCTTGCCTGTATAGCTTACCACTTTACTTTACTTTTGCTTCTGTCTTGTTTATGTTATGTATATTGTAGGGAATATTCGCGGGTGCATGAAAATTATCAATGATCAGTGTATGTGTGGTTAAATCACATATA
>JAHZNB010000225.1:0-15924 GCA_027744295.1 Callyntrura guangdongensis | reverse complement strand
GTTTATATTTTTACACAGAGCTCAGTTCGTTTCCCCACTGACAAGTGCAGACATTTAAAGGGTCACTCTGTAATGGCTTATGTTGCACATGACACATGTCACATGTTGTGTATTTAGATCTACAAACTGCAGCTTTACAGCGCAGCGTTATGGAATTTGAACTAAATACGCATTTATCGGTGGTTACAGTTAGTGAATTCAAGATATGTATGTTATATAAAGTCTCGAATTTAGGGCAAAGGAAGAATCCCTCTAAGTTTCTTACTTTTAACGGGGAATAATGTAAATTCTGACTGGTATGGTTTTTAGATGAAGTTCTTTTAATGAAAGCGAGCAATATCTAGAGGAGCGGGGTTAATCTAGCAAACAGTTAAACCCTTAGAGGATTTAGTTTCACCAATGATCAGATATATTATTCTCAGTGTCATAATGTGTCTACAGTCACAACTTGAATTTGTAATCTGTACTAGCAGCGTACATAATCTTTTAAGACACTTGACGTTTTGCCATATTAGCGTCGTTATAATCATAAATAATTTTCGTTTGATTGATAATGAAGTTAAATGAAGCCACTGTCTGAATTGCTTCTAGTGCAACAACATAAATAAAACTGGCAGCAAATATTTATATTTTGTTAGTATACTTCCTACTGATGATAAAAATTTTATATGGTACGATAAAGGTATATAGAATATCGAATAGAATATTATAATATGCATGTGGTCCGATCGATGGTAAGTTTTACTTGTGAGCTCCCAACTCTGCTGCAGCTGCAACTCTGCTTTTGCTGGGTGCTGAGTGCTGACTTGACTAACTATTGCATTGACTCATAAAGCGAGTTTGAGTTGATAATAATAAACACTATCATATCATATGTCCCCACAACAAATCCCGGTAGTTCGCCCAAAATTTCATAGTAGTGTGTGTAAAAGTAAAGGAGATGAAGGAAATCGGAAGAAAAAATTGGTGCTATAATTCTTGTCTTTTATCTACAATTATCATAATAGTGAAGCATTAAAAAGTATTTTTCTCGCTATCCATAATTACTGTACCAATAAGAAGACACTACATTTCAAGTGGATTTTCCCGTCATTTTTAAGAATCTCATCTCGTCGTTATTTCGTTTTTATAAATCTTTGCAAAGGTGGATACTCATTAGTACTAGTCAACTAGTAGATACACAGTTTTTCAGTCAGTGTGGAGAAAGAACACTCAGAGCTTGTTCTCGTTTTTGTGTGTTCATCTGTTCATCTTATTTCATTTCCTAAGACATTTTAAAAGCTATTTTGTCACTTGGTATTTTTTCTGGTGATTCATGTGTCGTCACTCATCTGTCTCAAAGGAAAGAAGTTGTTGTGCTCGCTAGTCACGTTGGAGTGCTACTGCTACCAACTATCAGTGTGGTGATGTTGCATGTGGGACGAAGGAGAAGAGCAATGGTGTAAAAATAAATGCAGAGTAAGTAAAAAAATTTTTTAAACTTTTGAACATTTTGATGGAGGATTTTGTTGTAGAGCAGTTTGGTGTGTTGAGGTCTGAAGTGGAGGTGGAGAAGGAGTAAAGGAGGAGAGTTAAAAAGGGCAAAAAAGATGTAGGTATTTTTGGCACCGTGTAAGAAACTTCTATATGTACCGTGATCGTTGTTGGTATGACGAAAATCAATGACTTATCAGTCAATAGAATCTGAATCTAGATTTTTAGTGCATAAGGTTGGGTTGGGTTCTGGCGTTTTGTCACCACAACCGAACCGTTGACCGTATAATGATCATAATATGTATTTTTTACTATTATCCATCTGAAGTAACCTCCAGATAAAAAATCTGTTCACAGCTACACTTTCCACTAAACTTGCAATTTCTCTGTTTTCTGTTACATCTATCTCCCAAGTCGATCCCAATAACCGTGTGAATGCGTGCCCAACTATTTCTAAGTGACTGTAACTTTTTATGATGATTGTCTTTGTTGTCTCGCACCAGCCAACACCAACAGACCAACACTTGACTCGAAAATTCTACCATTCACCTTTATTCGTTCAATCACTTGACGGACGGTAGATAGAGTTCGTGGTAGGCAGAAGGATAGGCAATGCAAAAATGGTATTGATTTATTAAAGTTCGTTTGAAATTTGAAGTTTTTTTACTATGTAGTGTATTTTCCACCTCAATGACTGATTTATTAGACTGACAACTGATGAAAGTTTGTTAAGTTAGTTATTATCGTTCTATTTACTAATGTTACTAACGAACGATAACAATGTAATTTCTACAAACCGGCCAAATCCGCTGAGAACTGAACTGAACCATGTCACCGCTCATACCGCTCAATGTTGACATTGTTTAATTTGATATTTTGTGATTGTATATTAATGGATTCTACTTTTTTAATTTTTTATATTGACAGGTGGTAGGGCATATGGGGTGGAACTCTTCCCTCGAAAGTATGTATAGTGGGAGGTAAAGGAGAACGAAAGATTGAAAATTAATTTACATAATTATCAAGTCATCATCCCCTTGTTGATGAAGTGATCACCATGACGACCGCTAAGTAATCTTCGTTTCTTCATCAACGTCCACACAAAAAGTATCAACTCAACAAAACCAACATTAAAGTCAGGGTAAGTTAGTCTCTTATGTACCCCAAATATTACATCGATTGTTCATTGTTCGTAAATTTCATATTTGGAGAAAAAATCAATAAAATGAATGTGTACTTTAAAAAGATTAATTTAAAGGATAATTTTACAAGATAGATATTACGCCACGTTGTCCTAAATTTTAAGAGTTTTCCAAAAGTTGCACAAACAGGTCATGTAATTTATTAGTTTTCGTTAAAACGAATTATGACTGGTGAAGTAAACGGAGAAAAACTGTGCGTTCACTTGTGCTCAAAATAATTAAATTAAAATTGGAAAAATGGGTAAAAATATCTCTTCAGTTATCGACGAAATTAATAGCTTTTTGTTCAATAATCACAGGCGGGCTAATAAATTAATAACTTATTTTCTGCATTGTTATTAAATGACGTTTTTCTCTCTACGCGTGCATAATAATGAGGAAGGTTAGTAGAACTGAACTGATGTCTAAAGTTAAATTTGGTTGTCTGTGTCGTTTTTTTTGTGGGTAGTGTGTGTAGGAGAGGCGGAGGAGAGATGCAGATGAAGTGAGGCAACAATAAAAAAGTGATATATGAATCTGTCTGTCTGTCTACAAGTCTAATTTTTTTACTGGGACAAGCGACAAGGGAAGATCTTTGAAGAAAATATAATCGATTGTTGAAAAAATTTTACTTTCAATTTTTGTTATTGCATATATTGTTATTATTATTACCACGACGACCACGAACTACATGACTTAACAATGTATTTTTGCTTTGTTGATTGTTGTTTACCTGTTTGTTACTGAATATAAGGGCGAAATGGATGTAGTCATTAGCATGCAGCTTAGAGAGCACAGAGAAAAACATGAACAATGACAATGACAGTAACGTATAGCTGTAGCTGGCATGATGTTTCATTCGGTCGGCCATATTATTGTTATCCATTGTTGGAATAGACGGCCTCTCTTACTATATTATTACTGCTGACATTGTCGCGTTGCATTGGGAAAAAATGTATGATTTGCGGTGCAGCCTGTAAGTCTGTTGTAAAATAGTCTAAGAGCATAACTTAAAAATGTATTGTTGTTTGAATGATGATCTTGACTCTTGACCAAGTCAATTTTCAACTTTAATAGGATAGGGACAGGAAAAGCGTTATTGTTTGACCACAGAGGTTTTTAAAAAAAATATGACCAGGGTCAGATTGCATAAAAGTCCAATTTTTGTATTACAATTGTATATCTGCTTGTCGTGGCCACTTGTACATTATCAAGGTGAATCAATAATCCCATTGCATATTTTTATGAGATCTGCTCCAGATGATATTTTAGTTGTAGTAATGCTGAGTAAAGTCTCCTCAAGTAACCCACTAAGGTTTACAAATTACTTGTAGAAATAAATCAACTTTAGGCCAACCTGTGGTAAAAATAGTAAATGTAGTAGAAAAAGTTGATGAGTTGACGACATTCAAAGAATCACTTTTTTATTCAGTTTTCTCTCCCGCTGTTACGTTTAATTAACCGTTTAAAAGCAATAAACCGTCCATCAACAGTCAACTTATTCAGATCATTGAAACAAAAATGGTTGTGCATTTTGAAATTAAATTCTTGTAGAATTGGTATTTTCGGTCGTTTACATGAACGTCGAGATAGTAATTGTAATTTGTAATTATTACTATTAATCATCATTTAATGCACATGCTCCTCTTTTGCTGACAGTACACTCAGCATTCTGCAGACATGTACGATTTCGTCGGCACACGTGAACAATTTATCTCCTCCGATCATCACCAATTCGCCAGTGATCATCATTCATTTTGTTCGTTACCACTACAATGCGGAGTATTATATACGTATAACGGCGCACTATTGACTATATTTAAAAAAAGGTATGCTAGTCTCGTCAATAATTTCGTGCTAACGAGCAATAAGCTAGTTACATAATTAAATCCGCATGTTGTTGCCCCAGATACAAAACATTTTAAAAAAAAAATTGTAACAACTGACTAATGACTTTATTAACATATTAAAGATTGCATACTGTGCACCACTCTCTCACCGTGCGCATTCATCATCATCCCTGGGAGTTAATTGTAATTCTTACATAGTCATTTAATGTCGTTGTCAGTCATTTTTTTAAACGTTTCAGAGAGATTATATTGTGGTTTTTTATATTATAGTTTCATTTATTAGCCGGGATTCTCTATTCAGTTCAGCATTCTAATAATAAAGTCAATTTAGGTTGTTGTAGGTGGCGATGATGTTCACTCTTAATGACCACATGTGTGTATATGATACAACGTGGACTGCGTTCCCTTGTCCATCTCTGCGTGCGTCTAACGTCGTAACCCCTGTCGTTTTTATGAGGTCAATTACGCAAGATAGAACGGAATACAAAACAGTCGAGACCACATAAAGTACGATGATATTACAGTCAAGAATTTTTTGTAAAATTCATTCTCTGTCGGTTGTAATGTTTTAGATTATTACCGCTATAATCATTACCAATGGACATTAACCTTGTCAAAAAGATGCCGTAGTATTATGAATGTAGAGTATATCAGGTTGGTACATAAAAGTAATTTGTATCAAATATAATAATACGTGCATAGTTGTAAAACGTTGTCCCTTGTAAAGTACATTGTTATCGTTTTTTACGACGACGGTTTTCCCCTTTGTGACGGGTGATGTCTATGACTGACTCTGATTTTTTTTTCAAGAATAATGCCAAAATGTCAATAATTTTGTAAAAAGAAGATTCGTTGCCAAAATAAGTAGTCAAACTGAGTATCGTTAGAGATGCGCACGCGTGCCGTAATACAAATTTACAACAGGATAATGATAGTAATTTTGGAAGAAGAGAGAAAGAGAATTCAGAGCATGACAAAAATGCATAGGTATGCATATGCATGCTAACTAAATGTAGGAATTGACGATGATAAGAACCTCTACGTGTGTGAGCGGTGTTTTTATTGGTCGAATTAGTTACAAAGTGGCACTAAGTATGCAGTTAGTTATTCGTCGTTTTGTGTATACGATACTAGAGTGGTAAACGTGACAACGGATCTTGGAAAATATCCCCAGAGTCGTATGGTGGATTGTGAACGATGTCTAATTTTTTTATCTTGGGATATTTTTTTAATTAATTGAAAAAAACGATATTTGCAAATTTTCACGTTTTTACAGTTAGATAATGTCGTATGAATAAATGTGCATACAGAATAATGATCGATCATATCATATAATTTATAATTCGTTTTCGTTCTAACGCAAACTTTTGGACAATAGTCCAGTGGGTAATTTACTTGAGTCCCCACATTTGGGTTGGGTGTTAGGAATAATATAATGACAGGGGACAGTTAATAAACCACCTTTTGGTTCGTACCCTATCGTCTCTACTTCATACTCTGTTCCACACACCAGCGTAAGTTGTTTGATTCTTGTTAAATAATTTTCATTATTGGGGTTCTCATTTTTTCACCTTGAAGTCTTAAAAATATTACTGTGGCAGCAACAAAAGAGGATTTAATGGACGATTAGGTATTTTAAGGCGCTCGTTCAATTTTATGATGATGATGGATGGCCGATGATGAATAAAATAACAGTATAAAAGAAAGGTCGTTGTCTTGAAAGTCTCTCTTATTCTCTGGTCGTTCGTTGTTGTCGTGAATCTTGCTTGATGTCACTAATATCTTCAGGTTGGGCATATTTTTTCAGTCGAGTCACAAAGGTCTGTTGTGGTATTGGTATGAGTTTAAGGAGAAAAAAAATTCTCTCTTGCTACCTCTCTCTCTCTCTCTCCCTCTGACTCTGGGTGAGTACTTACTTGATTTGCTTATTGAACTTCAATGAATAATAATTATCTTCGTTTTTTCTTCTTCTTTATTCCCCCTTATATGCCAGGGTGGGGCAAAAAATCTACACTAGGTACTATTTAAGAGAGTTGTATGCTGCATAACTGTACTTTGTACTTTACTGGCTTCTGAGTGTAGGTATAGAATTGAATAAAAAATGTTGTTTGAGGAGCCTTAATGGATCCAGTTGTTTGCTAAGTATGAACTGTTAACAGCCGAAGAATAGTATTTTTTTCTGATGTACGTGTTGTGGTGTTGTGTCGCGGCTACCAATCTCGGCTGATAATCATCAAAAAATAACCGTAATAATCTTTAATCAGTGGAGTAGTGGTTGTTGTGCTGTGTTGTCAGGCGAGTTGAACACGAAAAAAAGATCGAAAAGAAGGAGTGGTTAAATGTAGTTGTAAAATAAAATAATCACAATAATAATCTTGAGTCAGTCAGTCAGTGGTCTTATTTAATATGCTATATCAATTAAAATAAATTTTAGATTAGACATCATTAGAGGACAGGACAAGGAGCAGGAGGGAGTCCTTTAGGCAGGTAGAATTTGTGAGAGAGGGAGAAAGAGAGGACGATTGACTCTCTGGTAAACATGCATGCCTTGTCAGCGTATAACACAGTCAACATTTTTTATGGCTTTGTGTATACAAATTTTTTTATTTAATGTCGTTATGTTATTATCGTTGTAGATCACACGCCAAGAAGACACCATACTGCACACAGCTCAATCGGCACGCACTCATCGTCAGTCGTCCGTCAGGCCAGCGGTGCAGGCCAAGTCTCTTTTCTGTGGTCATTGGTCATCATTAGCGTTCATTACAACTACTTACAGGTTTTAACGGCGACAACAACAGCAGCAGTCAGAACAGTAGTGGACACGAGTGAGGTGGTAGCCCCCATTGGCGGTGTGGTCATCAGTAAGATTGTGAATAAAGTGTCTTTGAGGAATTGCCAGAGTTGTAGAGCTGTGTAACAAGCACTATCAATGATGAAGGTGAAAAATATGAACTTGGAAAACTTGAACAAACTGAACTAAAAAAACTTGATTAGAACTCGTGGTGGCACAAAGAAAAAAAGAAATTACGAACAGCGTTTTTCCTTTGGTTGTGATAGTAGAGGTGTGTGGTGAATGCTGTGGGATCAAGAGAAAAAATTAAAGTATCGTAGAGCAATTTCGTGCTGTAAAACGAAATCGGAAGTTGTCGTCTTGTATGGAGGGTTATTGTAACGGTAACTGTAACAAAATGACCAGCTCGTCAAGCAGCAGTTCCAGTAGTGAGTACTGCTTCCAATCAACAGCGGAACAAATGTCGTCGGTGAGTTTGAACAACGAGAGCAGAGATTACTTTGGTGGCCAAACTAGTGGAAATGGAACACTGGGACCTCTAGGGATGCCGCCCAAGTCGGATAAGAGAAGGACGTTTCGGTAAGAAAGAAAAATATTTNCGTTTCGGTAAGAAAGAAAAATATTTTCAATTTAACACTATTTTTATGGGCAGGGGATAAATGGGGTTCGTGCTTGGAAATCTGTAAATTTGGGGCAAGTTGATAAAAGTAATATTTAGTATAAGCGTTTAACTTGAATTGGACGAATTGGATATTTTTGGTGATGGTTTTCTATCATATACTTTTTATTTTATAATTTGTTAACATGCGGCTGGGATGGGAATGTGGGGTTGTTGTGTGATGAATGATGTGGAATTGGATGGATGTGACTTGGAATTTGAAACAATTTGCTTTTATGACAATCTGATAATAACAGAGAAAGGGGAAATGCCTCTACTGCCTCGGGTGCAAGTGTAAACGAAGATAATTCTCTCAGCAGGTAAAGACTAAAGATACAAAAATTAGAATGTGATTTGATCCGGCATGCATTGATAATCGCTTATTCTGTAAATTTTACTGCTATTCTTTTTTAATAAGAGTTGCTTTTCTGTATCGCTAGCTTTATTTTCACTATACCACGGCTTGTTTTTATAGCACTATTATAGTCGGTTTTTACACAGTCACTCACAAGATCGTGTTTTATCGATCGTATTTTGTCATTTTCTCTGCTTACAGATGTCAGTACTTTGCCCCATTTTTAATTTATTCCTTAAGTAGAGCCGAATGATAGTTTTTTGCGCAGTTATACTTAAAGACTAAAGATACAAAAATTAGAATGTGATTTGATCCGGCATGCATTGATAATCGCTTATTCTGTAAATTTTGCTGCTGTTCTTTTTCGTTATAGTTGCTTTTCTGTATCGCTAGCTTTATTTTCACTACACCACGGCTTGCTTTAATAGCACTATTATAGTCGGTTTTTACACAGTCACTCACAACCACAAGATCGTGTTTTATCGATCGTATTTTGTCATTTTCTCTGCTTACAGATGTCAGTACTTTGCCCCATTTTTAATTTATTCCTTTAGTAGAGCCGAATGATAGTTTTTTGCGCAGTTATACTAATGACTGTGTAATCAAAATCATGGTTCATTAAACTTTCGTCATCATACTTCACCAGCCATGATTTAACATAGGCATATTTGACACATGTCAATACATGTGTGTGGTAATAATATTTTAAAATAGTACACATTTATGTAAAACGCTCAAAAGTATATCGTGTTTTATCAAACCGTGTCAAATAGTATTAGTATGAATATAGTTACATTAACATTCTGGCATTGTAAAGATTAAATGATACTAATCATCAAATACTGGAGCCATTAACTATGGCACTGACTTTAACGATCACGCATCATTAATAGACACTGCGTAGAATTAACAGTAGTAAACTACGGCGGTTCCAATACTTATTTAGATGAAGAATAAACTTTGTAATTTTCATAAAACAATGGTTCCATTTTTTTAGAAAGTTGTTGATCGGTTTCTGATCGGTAAACAAACAGCTTACAATAAAACACCTTTCTGTGTATCAGCACAGCAACTCAAAGGGATATAAAGTAATTGTACTTAGAGCGCAGCGTTGCGTTGGGAGGGGATTCCAAGCCAAGCTATTAAGAAGAATACGTTATAATGAAAGCAGCAGTGTGACAACGAAAACAATTCTAAGAACCATTATACTAACACTTGTCTCCAACTTTGTAGATTTTATTACTCAAGTTTCCCCTAGTCATGTTCATGTAGTTTTCTAGTTTGAAAATCCTACCTCGTAAAAAATACAACCATGCTCCGGTCCCAATTGTCTTACCATGCATAATCCAGACCTACTATGTGTAACATCCTTGGTTGTCTGAGAGAGAATGTTTGTTTTTATCATTTATAATATATCTATATACCTTGGTTTTTATGAGAGAAGACTTGTGTTTAAAAATGCTTTTGATTTTTTATAGTTTTTATTCAAATGATAATAATAGGCGTTTCATATTTCTTCAGTCAGACTCGACAAGCCTAATGGAAATTTGTAATTATGGCGATTGTAACCACAAGCTTTGGTTTAGGGAAAGGATGCTGTGTTGTGTGCGTCAATTTATTGACAGCGATATGTATTTAGCCGTTTCTTATGTTTGAATCTACATTTAGTTCTCGTTAAGGTTGATTGAATTTCTCTAAGACATTATCTCACAGGATTGATGCTAACCTTAGTAATGGTATAATTACTTTGACAGGATATTATGATCAAAGGGCGTTGAAACCGCACATGTTTGGTAGTATTTATTTTACCATGCTAATTTCCTAATTAATCCTTAGTAATGCATAATGGTATAATTACTTTGACAGGATATTATGATCAAAGGGCGTTGAAACCGCACATGTTTGGTAGTATTTATTTTACCATGCTAATTTC
The DNA here is from genome assembly GCA_027744295.1 of Callyntrura guangdongensis. Taxonomy (NCBI): domain Eukaryota; kingdom Metazoa; phylum Arthropoda; class Collembola; order Entomobryomorpha; family Paronellidae; genus Callyntrura; species Callyntrura guangdongensis. The sequence continues at coordinate 5,680 of JAHZNB010000225.1, read as the reverse complement.
CTAATTAATTTTCAAATCACCCAATCCCAACTTTGGACTATCTTTTTATTATAGCGTATTAAAATGAATTTGGTGTAGTTTGCGAGGTACGACGGATATTACGAAGAAATTGAAGACATGGTGATAAGGTGCTGTTTCTATTATGTTATACTTAGGTACACCAAGCAATCATAATGTTCTTTTGAACAGGTATACGTGTATAGCACGGATGATATTTTGTACTAGCTGATGGAAACAATGACTTTTACAAGGTGACATTGTAAGAAAAAGCTATAGAAGAAATACTATATAATAGTAAGGAAAAGCTTTATAAAATTTACATTTTCGTTCTCATACCTTTCCCACGTCAGTGTTTATTACGAATTACGGCATATAAATTTCGTGTAAGGTAGCCAATGTGTGGAAAGTGTTCATAAAATTTCTGGTAACTTCATTTTACCGCAAGGTCAGTGAACAATTTCAGTGTATTTTCTCTATATATTGCACTTTCTAGAAGCTTATAAGCTTACAGAGATGTTTCAAAGAAGGAGAGGTAACCTCAAAAGATACACTTGGCGAATGAGATGATTATTTCCCCATTTCGTTTTCATTACCCTCTGCATATACTTAGGTGTGTGTAGGTATTTCCAACTGGAATATGTATTTCTTCTACGTTTTATTCTCGCTTCTTTTATTTTATCATTATCATACAGGTGATATATGTATGCTCATTTTATTCATTTTGTTGGAAAGTGTTTCTTTGGTACGCTTTTTAATCATGCACACATATACATTGAGAGAAAATCCTAGTAAAGTGGAATTTTATGTGCTCCTTCTTTTCCATGTAAAGCCTCTACTTTTCTCGCCATACAGTTATAAAGCTGAGAAGCTATGAATTTGTATACGTTTTGTTTTGTGTAGTTAATACGATGTACAATGTACATATCACAATCACACGGAATTGATGCCAACCTTGGAAAATGTCTGAATGTCTGGTTTCCATTTTTCGTTTATCTTATATTAGTAATGTACTTAGTCGTAACTCAACGGGTATATAGGTAGGTACTGTGCTTCAAGCAGTAATTTAATTTTGAGCATTCGTATATAAATTTTAAGTGGTGTGTCGGAAAAGAGATGACACATTTGTCGGATCGTCGGATGAGAGATAATTTTGTTTACTTCACTTCAATTGCTGGCATAGTACTATAGTACCAGTGGCTGGCTGCTGGCTTGAAAAAGAGTTTTCCAGACCAGAGCGCGATTTTGTGTTCATTCTGTACTAAATGTCTCTTTCAAAGCAGATGACATATTTGATAGTCAAAGTTGCATGTCTCTTTTGAAGGACACTGTTTGGTAACCACGTAGACTCGATTATGATGGAACTTGTTGTTGCTTCTGCTAGAGAGCCGAGAACAACTACTACTACTTTTATTGGAAAGCTATCGATTTTGTTCCTATTCTCGACTGACTGATTATGAGAGAAGAGTAGGCGAATGTAGCGCGGTTTAATTAAAACTTGCTACCATATCTTCGCTCAGTTTACTGGGACGTTGACAACAAGAGCAAATAAGCAAATTCACTTTATCAACAGGATATAGGTACTTACAACTTATAAAGTCTGGTTGCAAAAGGAAATCAATGAAAATGCCAACGATGATATGATAGCAACTAAAAGTCATTAAAATACACCACAGGTTTATTGCTATGGCTGCAGAGGAACGATTCGTTGAGATTTGAGTTCTACTCTTAAAATATGAAAATGAAATTAAAGTTCAGTTTTTTTGTGTATCAAAGTATACCGCCAACCGCTTACTCATATTATATTACTATTTAAGAGTTTATCTGATCGTATAGTGTGATCTGATCAGCGTAGTACGATCTGATCTGCGAGCATGTTTGATGTGGATGTAGAATTGTCAACTGACTAGTAGTTCATTCAATTCATTCCTTATACAATCATTGTATAAGGAAACAGAACAGGTAGCGCTCATAAACGAATTTTGTAGACTGCTTGAAATTGCATTTCTCGATGTTCCGTAACTCAATTCCAAAAACTGAATTGAAAAATGAGGACGTAACAAAGTTACCCTTGCGTTTTCGTACAACGGATTATGTATATATTCAAGCATGTTGTGGTGTACCTATATGGCAAAGTGAATCTGTTGCTGAATTGTCAATCAATTTTGATCCTAATTCGAACCAGAGGGATTCACCCAACAAATTCGGGCAAAACCTTACATTACCTAGATCTAAAAACTGAGCATGTTGTTGTTATGGTGGGTCACGCACGATAACAGTATATAGGGATGTCGCTGTAGCAACCGGGGTAGCATTCGGGAGGAAATTTTGTAACATGCCCTACAGCTTGGACGACCACGATAAAGTCTCACAGACAAACAGCAATATCAATGGGTATTACACTCGTTTGAGCAATTCTAAAAAAAAATGTTGATTTGCAATCTGTGTGACAGTAGTGGCGTGTTTCTGTATCCATTGCATTACATACTGCCGAACTACGTACGTGTACTTCATAGGAATGTATATAATCTACTCCTCTCCGCCAATCTCTAGTATCTCTTCATCTTCCAAGTGTTTTTGGCAAAAGATTTTACTTGCTTTCAAGAGAAGTTGATAATGACGATGGAACGATGTCCTTATATGAACTTTACTACATCACACTTGTCATCATCTACTCAACTTGCTAACTGTTGACTAGCGGTTTTGACTTAATCTTGTTATGTGCCGAAAGACTACATGAATACCCACTTTTTATTCGTTTCCATCAGATACATCTATTCAACGCAACATGAAAAACGTGAGGAAAACAACGTCTCCTCGTCGCATGTTAGGCAGGTGTATGATGAGTGTTTTGTTGCCAGTGGCCATGGTAAATTATCTTTTATTTTTATCACCCATGTTCACGAGCTGTTAATATGATATCCTTAAAGCTATTAATCATTGTGGAAGTAATAGAGCAAGAGAAAAAATTGAATTTGATGGAAATTTCCTAATAAATTGTAAAGATAATGAGTAGGATAAAACTTTAAAAAGTTGATAAAAAGGCCAGCGTACGTGTGTACGTCATCAAAGTTTTTTTTACAGAGGAAAGTTTATCACTACATTCTACTTACTACCTGCATGATTTTATTCTTGTAATCAAAAGCCTGTCACTTAAACTTGGTCACTGCACCTACTGTACACGTCTAGAAACGCTGACAACAACCACGGTAGTGGTGAATGAACATGAACACGATGAGTGCTGTTGTTGTCACACCATTCCTTTGTCAATCAATACGGGCCTGTTTCTGAATTAAAGTCAGTTTAATTATGGTCACCTCGCCGCCAAACAAAAGGTTCATCAAACAAACAAAAAAAAATCAAAGCCTATAAAAATTATACATGCGCCACTGCGCCAGGTTCGGCCTGATACGAAAATAATTATACTGGGGTCATTCATACAAAATGGTGAACGGCGTTTGTTAGAACTATTAAAACATGTAAGTTATGAGTAGGTACATCTGGATGCATTTTCATGAGTTGCCGCTGTCTGTTATGATCTCTTCTTTAAAACAATAGGGCAGTAGTAGTCCCACAAAAAATATAAGCGTTAATTATTAGCTGATGCGTTGCATGTTAAAACTTTTGCGACTTGGCTGGCTTGTCCATTTTTTTTGAATGGAAGGCGCGAGAGGAAAAGTGTTTTGTTTGTGGCGTGGAGGAAAAAAAATAGGAAAGTGTTTTTGTAAACAAAAAGGAAAAAACAGGCAAGTGATCATCCTGATGGCATGTCACAAAAGTTAAATGTTTTGCATGTCTAAATCATTCCGCCTGCGTATAATAATAATAATAATTGGCTTTTAGGTCTCGTTATTAAATGACTACATATGTGCATAATAATTGTATAGGATACAACGACAAAACGACGACGACCTTCGTTTTTGGATAGTAATATAAACATAGGCCAACACAATAAAAAAAATGATAACTCTTTTTTTTCAACTCTTCAACTTTGAACGAAAAAATACTTGAGACTCTGCTGCTCAGCAACAGTTTTATGCAGAAGTGTGGTAGTACAAATAGTAAGTAATGATGACGATCAGCTACTAAACTGACTGAAAATTGATTGGTTTGTTGGCTATATGGTCATTATCGTCGTCGTGGTCGTCGTCGTCGTGGCAGTTGTATGTTTGTGGTATGCAGTTTATGGCAGTGTAATATACTACCATTACTGCTGTATGTCTGTATATTTGTGTGTATATATAGCATATACACAACTACAACTTGCATACCTGTGAAAATGTTAAAGTTGGTTCTTTTTTTCTTTTAGGTTTGCGTTTAGTAGCTGATATGTAGGTATATATCTATAGGTCTTGCCGTGGTAGCTACGGCTGTTCTCTTGTTAAAAAGTGGCGATTCCACTGGTTCAATCCATCAGTCTGTGTTGTGTTGTTGTGTCGTCGTTTGGCCTTAACTGGACAGGCGGCAGTGGACGTTTCATCGTTTCATTTTTTGACGGAGAGGAAAAAAAAGTGCAGAAATTTGCGTATTTCCTTGTTTGGTTGTTGATTTGTTTCTCTATCAAAGTTCTGAGAGATACAAATTTTAGCTCCAACACTAAAAACGCAAAAAAATATTTTGAGAGATTCTACCGTAGATTTTTGTGGAACTGGCATGCTCGTTTTGGTAAGCTAAAAAGTCAGCTATATTTTATGATATGCACATGGGATTACGTTGAAGGGGAAGACAGGAGACTAGTCAAAGTTTTGTGAAAATCCTGTGTAATATCCGGAATCCTCTTGGTGGAAAATTTCCGGTTGTGTAATTTTTCTTTTATCTCCTCTTCTTAATAGAGAGGGTACATACTAGCAGCTTGAAATGGCATTTTGCCATTGACAACCGCTCAAACACGGGTATGACATTTTCCCATACCTGTTCCCTCTCCCTTGATTTTCTCTTTTCTCTTAGGGATTACACATTTCCCTTTTTCTCTCGGCTCTCTTTCTCGACTGTTCCAAGTATCGTTTTAATATAAACTCCAAACAAAATGTGTAAGGCCAATTTTATTATGTCATGTGAACAGGATTTCCAGAGACAATGTTATCTTAACATCCTCTATTTCCTTGTGTGCTTCAACATTTATATCATTACGGTCACAATTTTATATAAACGGGACAAGATAAATTCAAGTTTCTATATTTCTCTGTGTGTGGGCATGAACATAAATAAAACAAACATCCAAGTATGGAGATAACGTTTCTTTTCTTCGATGCGATGGTAGTTAGTTAAATATATTTTTCATACCGGCACACATACTACAGCCTAAAATTTGCAACACATAATGATAACAATTAAGGTAAAAATGATCAATAACCAACCTTGATGTTGAATTTGAAGTTTCTACGGCCAGCATTCGAAAAACGCTTTGTCGAAGTGCCCATTTCTATATCACAGACTAAATGTATCTTTTAAAAGTACGTTGCAGTCCAGGGGGTGGTGCTCATTGTATCCCGTATTTTTTTAGAGAATACGCACTTAAATGTAATAAATATCCCTTTCACAAGTGCATAGTAAACACTTTGTGTTGGAAAACGCAATTGAAGTCATGTTTATTTGTTTACTTGAGGATGTAGCAACGAGGCAACAAGCAGACTAACACGAGTGACACGTCATTGGATAAGTTATAAGCTCATGGCTCTTAATA